>CABFWB010001491.1:124397-153697 GCA_902151455.1 Timema bartmani
GGGGGGGGAATGCCTTCATGCACTCCTCTTTCCTCCCGGTACCTCTATTAGTGATTACGGGCATTTCAGTTACTTGTGGGTTTTTTCTAGAATAATTATAATGATTTTACAAACCCTGAGAAAATTGAGACAAGTAAATAAAATTAGAATAAACGTAGGCTAGTTAATCTTAAAAGGCAAAACTTTTTTAGCATTTATATTTAGGGATATATGTGAGTAGACATTTTTCAGTTAAAATCAAGTTCGAAACGAGTTTGAAATATTTGAAGTGAATTTTTTTAATGCATAAGCCATAAACACAAACATATATTTTTTAAGAATGACATTTTGTTTTTGAAATAAATTATCACACAATTTTGGATTTCTAAAAATATTTAATATAGTTGTATAAGCTATATAATCTTAAATTAAACAAAAGGAAATATTGAGGGACCTTATTTGCAATTAAATAACATTTTAAGAATTAAATCAAATTAATTAAACTCGAGAATTTCCACAACAATTATGTTTAAAGTTATGTAAAAAATCTTTTTTCACATTCGAACAACTTCTAATACTTGATTCAAACTTAGATTTTTGAGTAATTTGAACAACCCCATTTGAATTGTTTGGAGGCTTCTGGAGGCGCTAAGTTGGACCGAGGTCTCTCTGGTGAACATAACTCTAAGTTGGAGTTTCAATCCATCCTGCTTTATGTTACGACATGTTTTCCAGGGCTGCGAACATTGCAACTGTGACCCGACCGGCTCGTTGAACCATACTTGCAACATTCACACCGGGCAGTGTCTCTGTCGACCCGGCATCACAGGTCGGCGCTGCGACGCATGTGAGGCCTACCACTATGGCTTCTCCTCGCAAGGCTGTCAGACTTGCGAGTGTGATAGCATCGGGTCCGTATCGTTACAATGTGACCCCCATGGCCAGTGTCCGGTAAGTGAAGGGCTGTTATTAAGTGAGTAAGTCATTTTCAAAATATTTCAAATCATTTTCTGTCTAAATAAAAACAAAATACGTTCACCAAACAATAAATATTTTATACAATTGCAATTTAAAGCAAATAATACAGTTAAAAAATAATAGGTATTGTACCTCACATGGTATATGTGACACACTTGTTGACTTAACAGATGTGCAACACACATTTGTACAAATACAGCTTCTTTATACGTTTTACACTCGCAAATTTTGGATTCACGTACCCAACGTTGCCAATCAACGCACTGACTGTCATCTCTCTCCTTTGCACCATCTGGTTTCACAATCATTTTTCGGTGGGTTTCTAACATAAGAAACTGAAATAGAACTGTCTAGTAAAATAAATTGTCTTGGTTTCGCAAATATAAATACAAGTCTTGTGTTATATAGCTCAACACATTTGCTACTCTATTTTAAAGCTCTAAACTGTTATGTATTTTCACTGTTTGTGCAGTTGTGATTGAAGATAAACAATATTCTATTTGGAAGAAGGTAAAAGAAAGGTGGACGGAAACAAATATCTACCTTTTCTATACCTTCTCCCAAATATAATACAATTACCTCAAAAAGCGAAAAGAGGTTTTCCTTATTCTCTAGAGACATGAAGATAAACAATGATATAGTTCAATTAAATTATTTGAAAAATGACATCTGAATATGAGAATCGAACCAGGATCTTTGACTTAATGCACCAATACTCAACTACAAATCTATTCAGGAATCATCCCTTGTTCAGGGTCATTCTTCACTCATAGCTTAAGGTAGAGTCTGTGATGGACGTGTAGAAATTATCAGCTACTACATGCTATCATTGAATCACAACCACCTGTGACTCTGATATGCCAGTTTTATTGCAATCGTGCTTTGGTCTATTGAGGGGGTGTATAAAATAAAATATGTCTCCTTGTTTAAGTTAATGATGAGACAAGTCAGTTGTTATAAATAATTAAATAAATAAATAAAAAGAATCAAACTCAATATTTTTAAAAACATTTACTGTAAATATGGGACCCACTTCAGTGGTGAATGGTCTAAGGCAGGGGTTGGCAACCTTTTGAGCATGAAAAGCTATTTTCCAAAATATGTTTTACTCTAGGGGCTCTAAGAAAAATGTCAATTTTTATATTTAAATTTTCACCTTTTATTTATGAATCTATTAGTGACAGGTTGAGAATATAGATATTTTAAATGTTATAAACAAAACATAAACTATAATATCATCACTCTTCAGATTTAAATATTTGAGCCTCAAAATTTGAGGCATGTTACAAAGTGGGCCTATTGTTAAAACTTATTTATGAAGATATTATTAATGCAATAATAAATTGAGGACTAATGATGACTATATAACAAAGAAGTTTAACTTCAAATAATACTCGACAACCATTCTGTTATATATCAAACAAAACTATTTGACAAAAAATGTACAAAATTACAAAATATAATGCGGGCGCCTAAAATCTGTCAAGAGGGTGCCATGACACCCACGGGAGCCGCGTTGTCGACCCCCGGTCTAAGGTGTCACTCCTGTGTTAGACTGACTTGTTGATGACAGAGATATTGGAGTTTGAATCCTAGGGGGGTTTTTCCTAAATAGTTTCCCACTCTCCTTCCACACAAATGCGGGTAGATTACCTCTAAAATTCTTCCTCCCTCATCCCTTCCCCACTAGAGTAATTATCATAATATATGCATATAATCTGAACAGGTAGTAAGACGCAGTGATAAAATTATATATATAATTATGTAATAAAACACTACTATTGGAATAACTTGCACTTTATAGATCTTAAATAATTATGTGATTAATAAATAAAACTGTTAATGAACACGTATGAAATAACTTGGAGTTGGCTTTATGCTGTTGCTCAAACAACACTCAATTTATTGTTATATTGCCCTCATCCAATGAAGGGGTATCAGTTTCTTTGATTACTGGTGGTTGTGCAAACATAAGTTTGTTGCATTTTTGTAAGTTTCTTATGGCTTAATGTGCTGTATGTTGAAGTAAACTTCTTGACAACCCAATCAACTACCGGTTGTTCTAAAGTAAGATATAAACCGTGTGTCCCCAGTGCTTGGAAAATGTGGAGGGCCGCCAGTGCGAGCGTTGTAAGGAGAACAAGTACGACCGTCAGCGTGGTTGTGTGGACTGCCCTCCCTGCTACAACTTAGTTCAAGATGCGACCAACGACCATCGGTCCAAGCTGAATGAACTGAAGCACGTGCTCAGTAACATTGCCAGCGACCCCACTGTCATAAATGACACCAACTTTGAGAACAAGTTGAGAGATGTCCAGTTCAAGGTGGAGGACTTGTGGAACCGCGCCAAGCAAGGGGCAGGAGGTGAGTGAGGGAGGAGTCGAGTGTTGATAGGCTGCTAGGTACCAATGTACATCAAATCCTAGGAGACTAGCCACAAATTTAGAGTGGTGCCCAAATTTAAATTAGATCGCTCACTCTGAGTAAAGGTTGAGGATAATTGGGGAAGATTGAAGGGGATCTGTTGTTGTTTTAAATTATTTAAACACTAATTAAGAGCCTTAAATATCTGCACTTTTAATATATTACAGCCCGGATTGGTAGCTACATGGTCTAAGGTGTCACTTTCACATTATACTAGATTGCCGATGCCGGGGAGATCAGGGTTCAAATCTGTCAGGTGATTTTCCCTAAATGATTTTTCACTCTTCCTCCATGTGATTTCTGGTACACTTTTTCTAAACCTCTCTTTTCTTATGCCTAATACATTAAAGTAATTAGTACTTATGCATATAACCCAAACGGGTAGTAAGACGTGGTACTAAAATAACCCTATGAGCAGCTATCAACCTAGCAAGGAAAGAGTGAAAAGAATTTAGGTATTGACCGGTAATTAAAATAAAACAAAACTGGACGAATATTGTATGCATTGAATGTTTACTAGACATTTTTACCAAGAGCCTGGAGTTTGTTTGCGACTGAAAACATTTGTGGGTTCTTATCGTTAAAATTTATTTCCATAATATCAAGTTAATGTTGTTACAGTTCCATAAGTTAGGATGGGAGGGAACACCAGTTATGTTCAGTATTTTTGCTGTTTTATGACAAAAACTTTTTTTTTTGACAGAATAAAACAAATATTGCTTCTGTATATTTTTAGTTGTATTTTCTACACGTAACTTATTAATCTCAACTGTTCTTGAATATCTGTCATGAGCAAAGTGGTATCTGACCAAAACTCGTCAAATTGATTAAAAGAGTCCTGGTTAAATTCCCCGATGTCTTTGACACACATTCAAGAAATGTTGGAAACTATAAGTAGAAAATTAAATTCAACATATTATGTACTGAAGTAGTACTTTATTGATATTTTCTTAAAACTGTAAAATACATACCTTAATAGTTAATCCACGTTCCTTTACAACCCATCTTTAAATGTCTATTTCTAATCAAGTTCCCTTAGTTTATATTAGAGATGGGACTCTTGAATTCTATGTTATCTGAGATTCGTAAGAATCTCAAAAAAGTATTTCAAAAACCAATTTTGAAAACCTTGACTTTCAGTAACAATTTTAATTAACCAGTAAAAGGAATTATATCTACTTGTTTAGTTGGTAGAGTAACAAAAAAAAAAGATAAAATTGTATTAATATAATTAATTTACTAAAAGAATTGTTCTTTGTTGCTTATGCTGTAATAGACATGACAAACAAAATAGCATTTGTCAGTGGCGCCAAGTCTTGAACAACTTTTGTTTTAAAAATTTGATTTTAGATATTTTCACTTTAACTAAAATTGTACATTTTTAAAGCTTTGAGGATTTGAATTTGGATTCAAGAATCGAAAAAAAAAATTTAAGATTTAAATTTGAGAAATATTGGATCTGTCCCATCTATAATTAATATAGTTTAAGTTTATGGCATTTAACTTGAAATAACCCACTTCAGTGGCTGCATGGTTTAAGGCGGCACTCTCGCAATGGACTAGGCTGCCGAAAATGGGGAGACCGGGGTTTGAACCCATTCGGGAGTACTGAGGTTTTTTTTCCCTAAATGGTTTTTTCATTCGCCAGATAAATGTGGATACACTTAATCTAAATTCAATCTTCCTCATCCCTATCCCATTAGCATAATTAGTATATAGCCATATAACCCAAACTAATAAGATGCATTGCTAAAAAAATTTTTTAAATACTATAATAAATTATAGACAAAAAGGCATGTGGGAATGTTTTGAAGTAGGGAAGGGACGATTTTTAATTATTTTTTATTAATGCCACTAGCTAGAAAGAAACAGCAGCCTCCTGGTTTAGAATATGTGAGTCTAATATGGTAACTGTGACGGTCGTAGGTGATGACAAGAGCTTATTGGAACGTCTGGAGGAGTTGAAGAAGCGGCTGAATGAAGTCGGTGACCTTATCACCCAGGTCAATAACTTCACAAGGAGAGCAGCCGTCGGAACCGAGATGGGAACAAGGAACGTCACGGAAGCTGAGGAGATAATTGACGACGCCTTGGCACTATTGAAGGTAAGATTTATATGTTAAAATATCAACTAAAATAACTAGATAAACAGTTTAGGGTTTATTCGTGTTTATTACTTAATGCTTAGCCTGCATTTTGAATCAAAAATAGTTAGGTACCTAATACAAGCGTGTACATGATATACTTACATTTTTTATTTTGCATGAATGGATTGTAGTTTGAGTACATTATTGTTCTCAAGAGCCTGTCTCATACCACAGATAGCAAGCAGCTAACTTAAGTAAGTAATAAAGCTTGAACCAGGTGTAATTACAAAAACATTTTAATTGAAGCCAATGAAACTATTTAAAAAATACAACGAAATTTAAAAAATTACTAACCTCATCCCAATTTCACTACTAAAAAATTAAGAATGCATAAAACCATACTCCAACACTTTTTTTTGGGTTTGAGCATACTCTTTTAATTTAACATCCTGGTTAATTGGCCGTAAGATGGACTCTTTCAAGGTAGTAATGTAGGGAACGTAAGAAAAGAAAAAGTGGTTTTTTTTTGCACTTTTTATAGCAAAACTTTTTTTTCCTACAAAATAAATAAAATATTGCTCCAATACAAGCATAGTGTTTAATAACTAGCCTCGTGGTATAATGTGGTCAGTCCACCTGGCTACGAATCTAGGAGTCTTGGGTTCATTTCCTGGCTGGTACCATAGGTATTTTTCCCGAAAGAGGAACTATCCCAACAATCACCATAGTTTGGTTAATTAGGCTCAAGTTAGGTTTAAGATCGCTCCTAGATCCATACCTTCATAATCACTATCATTACATCATCTCATTGTGGGTACGACGTGTTGACAACTTTAGGTGTCATTCATTCTCTCTCACCAGAGCATCTAAAAGTCTACACACTCAGGCGATCAAAAGAAATACTATGTAGCTCTCCTGTTCAAAGAGATGCCATGCCTTAAAAAAAAAATTGAGTTCAATTTTCTTCATATGGTGATATCACCATTTGCTAAATATTTCATAAGCATAGCGGCATTAGATAACAAGCTTTTTAGACAAAGAGTAAAAGTTTTAGTGAAGTTTCATTATACCCTTAACAAATAATTCAACCACTGTAGAATTCAAATTCTATGTTTCTACTGAAGCAATATTTGATTTAGCGTTTAACCTGAATGGATAGTAAGAAGCAGCGATAAAAAATAAATAAAAAATATTTGATTACTTTAGAGTAAAAAATATTTTTGCTATAAAAACTGAAAAAAAACAAAACACTGCCCTTTTCTTGCGTCTCCTACATCTCCACTTAGGTCATTAAACTGAGGAGTCAACATTAAAAAAAAAATTATTATTTGTCTAATGAAAGTGCCTCAAATTATGAGATAACCATGCTTTCAAGAAACAACTGTGTAAACATTATGTGATTTTAACTGTACAATTGTAAACTCATCTGCTTTAGTGGCCGCATGGTCTAAGACGTCACTCTCGCGTTATACCAGAATGCCAATGACAGAGAGGTCGAGGTTTGAATTGTGGCTGGATGTACTAAGGGTGGTTTTTGCTAAATAGTTTTCCACTCTCCCTCCATGCAAATACAGGTACACTTACTCTAAATTCAACCTTCCCATTCATAGCTCATTATCATAATTAGTACATATGCCTATAACTTGAACAGGTAATAAGATGCAGTGCAAAAAATAAAATTAAAAAATTGGGAACTCTTATACTGTCCATCCAAATCCTATAGATTTTTAAGTTTTGATTACCAAAACTTGTTTTTTTAACTCTTACACGAAAAACAATGTGATGTGCTATGTTTGAAATTACCAGCGTCGCTGTAAGGATGGCTTAAAGCGCCACTCTCCCAATAGAACGGGATGCAGGTGACGAGAGATCAAGGTTCATATCCTGTAGGGTCTCCTGATGGTGTGTTTGCTTAACTGCTTTCCTACTCTTCCTTCACATAATTGTAGGTGCATTTTCTCTAAATTTTCCTTTCCTAATCCCCACCTTATTAGTGTAAATATGAATATAGCATAGATGGGTAGAAAGGCCTAGTGTGTGTGTAGCTACAGTTTGGTTTTCTTAGGAAGATCGTTATTTGAAAACTGGAAACTCATGTTACCACAGTGGAGTAATTAAATATATTACGTTTGTATTTATATTCTTAGTCCATTTAATTATATAAAGAGAAATTATGCAGTAATCCTTAAATAATTACTATTACTATTGAAAGTTTCTACGTTTTAATTATTGAATCAAATGAGACATATTTCTAGAATGCCAAATTTGAGTGACTTTCAATGAATGTCGGTGGTCGAAAGTGGGTTTCCTAGAAAAATCAGGTTTAAAATATGTATCTCGAAGTGTGGTAAGTTTCTTATTATGTCATTCATATGATACTAAAGTGGAGTATTTTTGTTTCAGAATGCTCTGGACTATCTTGAAACAGAAGGTGCTGTAGCGTTAGATAAAGCCAAGGACCGTTCGGCTCAGTTTGGTCAGCAAAGTGAGCAAATGTCTGACATTGCTCGAGAAGCTCGCGTCTTAGTTCAGAAGTGAGTTTAATTCAAATGTCTTCTTATTTATATAGAAAAAAACTTTGGGAAGGAATATCTCCAAAATTAGATCTCTTTATTATTCAAAATATACAACTGATCATATTAAATTTTATGGGGGAAACAGGATATTTACCTCTGAGATAGCAGCTGAAAATGGTTTCCAAGGAGACTGTCAATTTTGTCAAACTGGTTTGATATATTTGGCAGATACATACTGGGGTGTTTTGGGGGTTCTGATAATTAAAATTGGTTTTCATAAAAAAAAAATACCACCAATTTTCAATTAGGTAGTTTATAAAATTGCAGAATTACATCATCATAGGTATAGTAATAACATATAGTGGTTTTCTTTATACTGGATATTTTAATCAACCTTCAAAATTTTTTCAAAGGTTAAGATTCTAGATTTTGTGGCTTTGACCCAACTCTAATGTAAATGAATGTGTTCTGAACAGGCAGATGGAAGAAGCTGAAGAGATTAAGAACACCGCGGAGAGGGCTAAGAACACATCGGCGCAAGCTTATGAACTTGCTACCGAGGCTATAAAACAGCAGCAGAATATAAGGTAAGGGTGAATTATATACTTGTGGGCGCATCATCACGTACAGAGTATCAACTTGATATGATTGAAAATGAAAGTGAAACAGTTAATAAAATTAGCACTATCCAATTGTGTGTACAACATAAATATATTTTATTCAAATACTTTGAAGAACGTGCTTTGAAGCCTGACTCTGACTCCGGTTTCATAATAAAAACTTATAGGATACCTATGTATGATAAATATATAATTTCAATTTTATACTTTTTTGATTCATTAGGACTAATATTTGTAATTTGGATTGACAAATTTATTTAAATATAAGTTCACAATGTCAAAGAAGCTTCCCATGAAGTAATTTGTATTAGAGTATTTTACTGCAGTAAATTTGTTATCACTAATTAATACACTTAAAACATTTTTGAAGGAGTTGATGTTGGAGTCAAACAATAGAAAAATATAGGAATCAGAGTCAAACTCTAGAAAAATATAGGATTTAGAGTTGAACAGTTGACAAATATTAAAGTCGCAGTCGAACAATAAAAAAATATTAAAGTTGGAGTCTAACATTATAAAACTGTAGGTGTTGGATTTGAACAGTAGAAAAACATGAGAGTTGGAGTCGAACAGTAGAAAAACATGAGAGTTGGAGTCGAACAGTAGAAAAACATAGGAGTTGGAGTCGAACAATAGAAAAATATAAGAGTTATACTTTCCCTTTTTTTGATAAATAATAGTAAATATTTAGTTTGAGTTGCGTTGAGTGGAGGCCATTGGAATAAAGTTTGTGAGGAGCATGCTAGCTGTCACGAGGTGAAACAAGATTAGGAGTGAAGTTCTCCGGGAAAGAGTAGGGGTACAGGGAGTACATGAGATAGTAGAGGAAGCACGACTTAGATGATATGGGCATGTCACAAGGTTGGAAAAAGAGAGAATTCCGAAAATAAAATTGAAATGAAGTAGGTATGTGGGAAAAAGATCACAAGGAAGGCCAAGAAAGAGCTGGGAGGATCAGATAACAGAAAGTGTTCAAGTGAGAGGAGAAGAATGGAAGAAATTAAAGTAGGAAGGGTGGTGGCATTTTACTAAACTGACCCGGCCATAGTCTGGAGACAGTTGATGATGATGATGATGATGATGAGTTTGAATTGCTCATCTTTCTCTAAAAAAACTTATGTTAGCTTTGTATTGTACCTATTAAAATATGTTTGTATAATATATTTATTCATGATTAGCATATATCACCAGTGTAGTGTATAGATACAATTGCAACTAAAATAATACTTTTTATATTATAATGATAAACTAATAGTAGGTACTAATGAATATAAGGAAAGACAAATATGGCAGCATATAAAAGTGTGTTGACGCCAACATTGTTTTATGGATGTGAAGCGTGGGTTTGTCAGGAGGAACACGAAAGCAAGGTGAATGCGGTTGGAATGAGATATCTAAGAATTGTATTTGGAAATACTTATTTGGACAGTCAATAATGAATAGGCAAAGGAGTTTGGTTTGAAAGGGAATCCAATAGGTCAATGTGAAAGAAGGGTCCTACGGTGGTTTGGGCATGTTGAGAGGATGAGTGTGGATCGAGGGACGAAACAAATATATAAAGGTGGAGTGTGTGGATCAAAATTAAGGGGTAGGCCATGTAAGATGTAGCTAAATGTTGTAGACGAATGTGTGAAAAAGAGAAACATTAAGAGTTAAGAATAAAAAAATCATGTATGACTCCGTGTATGGATGTTGTTGAAGCAAAGGAAGTGTGCAAGAATAGGGACGTGTGGAGAAAGTCAGTGAGGATGGATTAAGTATGGAGTTATTTTGAGCTGCATACACAGTTTCTTGCGTACTCCATCAGGACATGATTGGATTAGGTATCTATAGATGCATAGATGTAATATGGATGTAAGTATGTATATGTATGTTTGTTTGTATGTATGTATGTATGTATGTATATATAACAACAAACATTTGATTTTCATACAACCTTCACTTTAGTACACTATAATTTATACCCTTAAACCAACTTTCATACATTAGTTGATACAATAATATTTGAAGTTATCAAATGGGGTCATTGCCTACCATACAACATTGCATGGAATTGATTGTGGTAGTTTTGATCCATCACAAGGTGGCACTGATTTCCAGTTATCTGTTGAGCATTGGCAGTGTCATTGGCTTTGTCTTTAGTGCAACATAAGTTTCTAGTTCTACAGTTATAAAAATATGTTATGGCAATTTTTATTTTTACTCTTGTAAAATAAAATAAACTTTTTTTTTCTTTTCACTGGGAACATAACCGTCTTTCTCATATGTAACTTTATTGTTCGACTTTACTTAATTACTCTATGGCATTAGGAACTCGAAAGTTCATTGCCATACTTACAAAAGTATGCCACCTACCCAGTCCACCTCATTACACCCTATCTCTTTCAGGACCATTCTAATACTATCCTCACATCTGTGTCTAGATCTTCCCATCAGTCTCTTCTTATTGGGTTTGACAGTCATTACCTTGAACAAGGTTCTAGAATCTCCCATTCCTGCTGCATGTCCTGCCCACCGTAATCTAAGAGACTTGATTATCCTAACAATGTCATGTGATGAGTACAGTGTATGTAACTCATCATTATGGAATCTCCTCCACTCTCATCTAGCCACATTTCTTTTTGGGCCAAATATATTCCTAAGCACCTTGTTTTCAAACACCGTTCAGCGTTCACTTCTAAACCTATTTCCTAACTGGTCTTTAATAAAAGTCTATATTTCTTGCAACAGCTTTCTTACTATTACCTAACAAAAATAAATCATCTGCGCATCCTAAGAGCTGTATTGCACCGTTTAAATCTTCCCTTCTCTCTTGCATTACCCTAATAGCATGCTCTAAGACTAAATAATAAAATTATAAGGAAAATTTATCTCCTTGTTTCAACCAATTATGTATTTCAAAAGTATCTGATAAGTAACATCCAACCACCCTGCCCTGTCACGCCTATCAGTCAAACATACCTAATTTATTTTAATAAGTTTTTTTATACCTATCTCGAACTTAACAAAAATTTCATATAATTTATTTATTTATTTTAGCCGAATTATAGGCATTTTTAATTGATGAACTGTCATGTTGTATTCCCACTTTTTTTTAAATATTTGCCGAATAGTAAAAATCTGATCCGTTGTTGATCTATTTTGTCGAAATCCACACTGATGATCCCCAATCATTTCTTCTGCATATGGCATCAATTTCATTAAAATTATGTTAGATAAAATTTTATAGAATGTTGGTAGTAATGAGATATCTCTATAGTCACTACACATTAGAACATTAACTGTTGAATGCGTTTTCATTAACCTGTTTAGTACAAAATTAAAGGAGCGTCTGTAATTTTTTTATAAACTTTCTTTTGGTCATGTTAAACTGTTTAATAATAAAGTTGAACAGTCTAAAGAAGATTAAGTACATACGTTGAGGTCACAGATACTATCGATAATGGTGTTTTAAATCTGCTGAAACTCTCCAACATTTTATATGGTTTGCATTAAAGACCCAACGATAAACCATATTTTCAGCGATGAGCTGCGTGGACTAAAAGTCAACATTGAAAGTGCGGAGACCAACTTGGAGAAGACAAAGGAACTGGCAGCTGAGGCAGCCAATAAGGTTGGAGAGGTCCACTCGGATGCTTTTGACATCTACAAAGATATTTACGGTCTCACCGTGCCAGACATCGATGTCCCCAAACTAAAGGAAGATGCGGAAAATACAGCAAATGATGTGAGTGTACCACACTATTTATACAATAATAAGGGATTCAACCTTAGAATCTTAGGATCCTTTAGAATGTTAAACATTCGTGGATTGGAAAACATTTCAATTTCAATGTTGAAAATAAAAAGTTGAATTTTTCCAGTTTTAAATATGATTTCTTTAGGACTGTTTTCCTAACTTTCTAATAGCCCAATATAATATAAGGACAAACTCAACAACCATTCCCCACACCATTGATTTAACACTTAAGGTGAACAAAATTAGAATATTGTAGAAAAAGGATCATACAAATTATTCATATCATGTTTTTTATGATTAGAACTTGGATTAAGAATTTATAGTTAAAATAAGGATTCTTATTTAATAAAACGGGGATCTGACCCATCTCCAACAATAATACATAATAATTAATGAGGGTCAGAGTGCATTGAAATCTATTCGGGGCCATATTTATAGTCTAGTCTTGGTATAAACCAATCGCACAGTATATTAATAGCAAGCAGATTAGGTCAAATGGGAATATGCTGACATCCAAATCTTAACTTTAAATATAGCCCTTAAATGTTTACCATCGTCATTAGTATATATATATATATATATATATATATGATAAATTTGGCACTTTAACTTAGTCGGATAGCATGTCTGTCTACTGAACTAAGGGTTCTGGGTTCGTTTCCCGGCATGGCCAAAAAATTTAACAATGATGAATTAAAGGCCGCGGACTGGATGTTGTGCCTGTCCTAGTCTTGAGTTAAATTATAAAGACGCATGAAGCTATGACAGGCCTAGCAAGCCGGTCTTGGAAAATATATGGCTTGAATAAAAAACTGGTCACAGGCTGGAAACAGTAATGGATGTAAACAAAAAAAGTGTATATTAAAATATCAAGACATCTGGTAAAATACTTGTAAAGAAGTTATTTACTAAGAATGTTTGTTTGCAGGCACGCAAACTAAAGCAAGACGCAGAAGATCTTCTCAAGGCTCATGGCGAAATACTGGCGAATCTCGATGACCAACTCGACCAATCAGAGGACCTACTGGCTCGGGGAATGGAGCAACAGCAGCTTGTGGATGAGCTATTGGCGGACGTAGACGCTGCCAATTCCAAGGCTGACAAGGCTGTTCAGCTAGGAGATAAGACTCTTCAAGAGGCGCAGGAGACACTCAGAACTCTACAAGGTCAGGTTAAGGCTTCTACTCTTGAGTGGGAAAGATTTCATTCAGTTGTTTTTTTTCAGCGCTGTAGCAAAGGTAGTATGTGATAATTTAAACTTATAGTGATACGGAATTATCGTGGTATAATTGGTATTTATAGACCCGTGATTGAGCTCCAATTATTACGATAAGGAATTATTATTATGCCCCACTTTTGCTTTGAGCACTGGTTAAAGTTATACCGTTTAATCAGCTGATAATTGCCCCGTGATCGAGCACTAATTAAAGCGGTATAGAATGTTTGTGTGAGATAATTTAAGTAAATAAATAAAACCTTTAATATTGCACATGATTTATTTATCTCATGGCACTAGTTTCATTACAACATTCTGTAGATTTATGTGATTACTCTCTATTTATGTCTCCGGCACTCTGTGTGTTCATACGCACAAACAGCTTATATATGACATACCCCTTACCCCTTGAACCTCTCGTGACCAATGTCAAAACCAACAAATTGAAAGCATCCCTGCAACAGGTGTCTTGAAGGCTAGCTTCCTATTGGATATAGGGAGTTGGCGTCTCTTGCTTGTTTGGTAAATACTACGGAGTTTAATTTTGAAATAAAATATAAGTTTTAATGGTGCAATCCTTCTACGCTATTTCTGAAAAGCGCTTGATTCTCTATGGATGAAGTCTTAAAAGGATAATTTACATACAATTTATTGAAGAAAAATACCTTCATCCATGACTTTTTAAAATATATGAGAGGGGTCCCAATCAGTATCATTACAAACTGTACTTCTAGTATGGTCTTGTTGCTTAGTAAGACAATTATTGGTCAGGTATCAGTGGAAATGTACTCCCATATGAGATTATTTATGATTTAAAGAAAGCTAATGCTTGTACAATTAATTGTGCATGAACAAGTTATGCTAGTAGCAGCATAAAACCACTCCTGAGTCACCGATGGTTTTGGTATCAATGATACCCCAGCTCATAGAAGCCAAATATTTCCGCACGTCCGTCATAGACTTTGCCTTAAAATATAATTGAAGAATGACCCTAAGCATGGGATGAACCCTGTATAGCTCACTGGTAGAGCATTGGTGTACCAGTCCAAGGGCCCTGGGTTCAATTGGTATGTCCAGGCATCACTTTTAAAATTGATGAATTATTTATGATTGGTGTAATAGTGATTAAGTGGGAGAAAACATATCACCGATATAGTTCTAACAATCTCTGCGTTCCCTAGCAACACTCCACATCACACCACTGGCTCCTAGGTCAGTGTGGCACTTCTGTTAGTTAATTTTTAAGTATTAGTCATATCATATTGTTAATTTATGAACAAATTTAATATTGAGAAATAAAATATCCACCTATTTATCTCGGTGATTGATGATCTTCATTCCTGGGGACCCCTGGGTGATTTGTCAAACTGTGCCCAAACCTATAGCCTATTGAGAAAAAAAAATGGGTTTGTGGGATAAGTTTAGCTTTTCAAACTAAATTTTTTTTTTAAGAAGTTTTAATAATGGGGAAAAAAAAACTTTTTTTTTTAAACATTTAAAACCAAAATTAGCATCAGTAATCACACAATCTAAGACTCCACTTTCATAATACAGTGGGCCCCCGATAATCTATCACACTCACGAGATTGGGACATGGCCGGAATACAAACAAATGTCGGATAATACGAGGAGAGAAAAAAAACTTTATCAAAACGCCAAAAACAAATACCAACATGAAATATTATGGTTTTCTAAAAATATATTAACATGTTTATCTTTTATGTACAGTCAACAAGTTAACTAAGGCAACACATTGAAATATTTGCTCAGAAAACATAGATTTATTGTTGGTGAACAAAGTCTATAATATTTTTCTGTTTTAAAGATGACATCCTGTTAAGTCTTTCCACTTCTTTAACCACAAAATGTCCACAGGCGTTGAAGTAGGGTGTTGCTCTATATACTGAAGAGCCATATCAAATGCTGGCACTGTTAACATTCTTAGCAAATGCACAGATAGGCTTAAAAAAAACAGTTAACAGCACAAGACAAATGTCAGCCGCCAACTGCCCGTTGTGACACGAAAACGGTGAAATGTCAGTAACTCACAGACAAGTACAGAGAAGCACCAGATATGCCGAGGAAACAGATATTCAGAGGTTGGATTTGGGAGGGTCTACTCTAGTATGCATTTCCTGTGATAGAGAGGTTGGGGTTCAAATCTGAGTCAGATGTATAAAAAATAGTTTTAACAAAATAATGTCTCCCCTCATGCAAATTTCATTACATTTAAAGCATCGTCAACTGTTTCCAGTCTCTGGCTGGGTCGGTTTAGTAAAATGCCTCCACCTTCCTCTATCTTACCTCCATTCTTCCTCCTTTAATTGCTTCCATTACTCTCCTCTTTGTTGAACTCTTTCTGTTGTCTGCTCATCTTTATTGGTTGGCCTCCCTTGCTGTTTTTCCTACATACTTCATCTCCATCATTCTCTTTGGCATCCTCTCCTTTTCCAACCTCATTATGTGCCCATATTATCTCCCTCTTGCTTTCTCTACTATCTCATGTACTCCATGTATTCCCACTATTTCCCAGATAATTTAATCCTTCTTTCGTACGTCAGTACACTAGCAAAGTTCAATTTTCATTTGAAGAGCCTTTTAGAAGATTAAAAATATATTTTATTGCAGCCAACATTTATATTATTCTATTATTTTATTAGTACACATTTTTAATTAAAACCTCTTTTCGTTTTTTGAGGTACATTTTGCTATACAAGAAAGAAGGTAACAGAAAGAGGGATAGAAACACATAAAAGGGAATGAATGCATGATGGCTTTTACAATGGATATAAGAACATAGTTCACATTGCTGCCACTGGAAAAAGAGGTAATCGTTGACTATTGAACAAAATCTTTTTTTCAGGAATCTGCATTGCACGTTTCACACTCCTTTCTGATGAGTTTAGATAGAATAAAACCTAGGTCTATTGATTGGGTGACAAGAGGCAGCCAAATCGATTTTCTCAAAATCGGTTCTAAGGATTTTGATTAAAATTTGTATAAAAGAGTTGATTAAGATTATAAATAAACTGGCTATTTTGATTTTCCCATGAAAATGAGTTTTAGGGTACTTTACAGAAGCGGACATTTCCATATCTCCGCAACTATTTGAGATACGAAATAACTTATCATTGCACATTTGTAGTACTATTAAAATTAAAAAACTTTTACATGAAATATTTTTCTTATAAAACCAGAAGTTTCTGAGATATTGGCAAATATATTAATACAATTTTGTGAGCTTTAGTTGTAAAGAGATACTAAAGTTTTAACGAAATAATTCTCCAATGCCATAGAGTAATTAAATATAAGTAAGTCTCAAAAAGTTTGTTATTTTTCCTTAAACTTCTTAGGAGAAATGTTTGTACAACAATGATCCATCTACATTTTAGACTCAATAGTAAATATTTACATTTTTTATTGGTCAAAATCTATAAATGAGGAATTTAATAGTAATGCGATGACATGAAGATGTGCAACACCTAATAAAATGTAGAAAATTTTAACTGGAAGTCGAAATTTTAATACTAAGTGTTGACCCTTGTGGACCCAATATTGTTCTTTTTTATTGGTCCAAACATACAAATGAGGACATTAATTCTTTAAAAATAAAATTATAAAATTTAAAACCAGGACTCAAAAAGTTTTACATAAATATAGTGCAATTTATGCTTTGGTTTGCTAGTGTATATTTCGTTTCACATATATTACGAGTTTTGAGTAAATATTTCTAATTTTAAACATTAGAGAGAGAAAGCTCGTGCGGAGTTCTGTACTTTTTTTTGTATTCTTTTCTTTATCTTCTTCCACATTTAACAAAACTATATTATTAGTGTTATTTTATATGTATTTATGCTATATATCTAAATTGACAGCTGCAGATCAGATGACTTGAGATATAGATATATTAAAGTGGCTCTAGTGGCTTTTCTAGCTATCAAATAAGTCTCTTTCTTCGAAAATTGGAATTTATTAGCAAGTGACAAATCTAAATATTTTATTTTATGTTTTCTCCCCCCAGAGTTCGACAACCAAGTCCAAGAGAGCAAGGGTGCAGCTCAGAATGCTCTGGACTCTGTGCCAGAGATCCAGCGGCTGATAGCGGATGCAGAGAACAAGACACACAGCGCACAGCGAGCTCTGCAGGGCGCGGTGGACAATGCTCAGCGAGCGCGAGACACTGCTCAGGATGCACAGCAAAAATATGCTGAACAAGCATCGCAGGTCAACATTTGCATTAAATATTACATATTTGTTTGGATGTATTTGGATAAATGGTTTTCATCAAGAACTTAATAAAAAACTTTTTTTTTTGTCAGTTTGTTATCCATCCCTTCGACTTCGAGGGTAACTGGATTATCTAGTTGATGTCCCGACGTCGTGGTCAGACACGCGTGGGTAGGAAAAAGGTAGGCGAGTGTGTTCCGGCAACGTGAGTCGCGGTGGAACGGAATGATTTTCCGGCAACGTGAGTCGCGATGGAACATGAGGAAGTCCCCGCAACGTGAGTCGCGGTGGGAGGTATGGTGAGGGTGGAGAGAGAAAGGGTTAAACAAATTGCTCTTTCGTAACAAAGACAATTTAATAAACTCTCTAGTATGAGTGGTGCACCCAGGTGGGCCACCACTGATTGGCCGAGGCTAACTGACTGAGTCTGACTGGCTGACTGGTATTGAGACCAAGGAATCACCGTGTTAAATACCCTCCACTGCTGCCTGGCCTTGTCCAATGGGAGAAACAGGGGCTTCCCATTGGTGCGTGCAAATTGAAGGGATAGTGCCCATCACGCGAGCCAATAGAGGCCGAGTTCTCTTTGGCGCTGTGTATAGAGGTGCACTCGTCACGGACGGCTTCGAAGACATGGACTGTGGAGCGGTCCAGGCAGTAGAGAGGGTGGGTGGCGCGGCCTGTGCAAGTGCGGAGGAAAGAGACAAGGGGCTGACTCAACAGTGAGGGACAACAAGTTAAACTTAAAAATTTACACATATATGTGTATAAGGCCTGTAGGAGGAAGTATTGGTATGGGAGGAAGAATAAGAAGAGGAAATGAATGGAGAGATGGAGGAAGAAGTAACAGACGTAACCTGGTAGTAAGTAGAAGAGGCCTTGACAAGGATGAGGAAGGGATAGGCACCCAGTAGTGGACGAACTAACAGTGGAAATAATAACAACAGCAGGAGAAATGGATTTACAGTGGTGGTATAGAGTATTAAAGGCAGTGTGGAAGGAGAAGAAAGTGCCAGAGGATTGGACGAAAGGTATTACATTACCAATATTTAAGAAAGGGGATAGGAAGAAGTGTGAACATTACAGAGACAAAGCACTGATGTGTCATTGCGCGAAAATGAATGAAACTATTCTAGAAAGGTGAGTGAGGAAAAGCATAATAGGAAGATGGAGAAAGGAGCAACATGTTTTCAAAGAGAAGAGGTCAATGATAGATTTAATATTTGGAACTATACAGTTGATGGAAAAGAGATATGAGTTTAGAAAGGATCTATTAATGGCATTCATGGACGTAGAAAGCGTATGCTAGTGTGGATAGGAAGAAAGTCTGGAAAGCTATGGAGGAGGCTGGATTAGAAGGAGGCGTTGCTAGGAGTTTTAGGAATATGTATGATAATAATGTGAGCTGTGTAAAGACTGAGAGAGGATGGAGGGGTTCCAAATAAAAAATGGATTAAAGCAGGGAAGTACCTTCTCACCATTACTATTTGTATTGGTGTTGGAAATTATCGTGAATAGAGTTGCAAGGAAACTGGGTGAGGAGAAAATGAAAGCAATGATGTTTCCAGATGACTTGATGATGGGGGGCAAAAGGAAGAGGAATCACAGGAACAGCTGTAGGAATGGAATATGAAGTTTAGTATGGCAAAAAGTGAAGTGATAGTTATTACAAGAAAGAGAATAAGGCCAAGAAAGGTGAGAGAACTGGATGGAATAGATTTGAAAGGATCAAAGAGCTTGAAGTATTTTGGCAGTTTGTTTAAGGCAAAAGGGGGTAGCAGAGATGATATAGTGAAATGAGGGCAGCAGGGAGTGGTTTTCTACAGATGTGTAAGATACCTACTATGGAAAAGAGAAGTGCCTCTGAAGTGTAAGGAAGTGTTGTATAGATGATACTTTATACCCACAGTTACGTATGCAGCGGAAACTTGGGACTTTGGATAAAAGAGAAACAAGGAAATTGGAGGCCATGGGAATGAAGTTTTTGAGGAGCATACTAGCTGTCACCAGAGGAGATAGGATCAGGAATGATAATGTACGGTCAGGAGTTGGAGTACAGGGTGTACATGAGATAGTTGGGGAAGCAAGGATGAGATGATATGGTCACGTAATGAAGTTGGAAGGGAATATGATTCCAAGAAGATTAATGGATATGAAGTATGTAGGGAAGAGACCGCAAGGGAGACCAAGGACGAGATGGGAGGAATAGATAGCAGCGAGTGTGCAAGCGAGAAGCGGACAGTGTTAGAGAGTACAAGGGGAAAGATAGTGGAAGAAAAGATGGAGATGGAGGCATTTTATAAAACGGACCCTGCCACAGGCTGTAAACAGTTCATGGTGATGATAATGCAACCCGAGACTTGGCATACCAATGCATTACTTTTACACTATTGAGGATCGTCTCGTGTTCAAAGTCTTGTTGTTTATGGCCGAGTTTCTATGGATATCAGATAACATTGGCTATTTAAAATTAAGTGACCTTTTGTCCTATAAATAAGACTCATGTCCCTTACTGATTTTGGTCTTGATTTTTAAAGAATTAAATCCTTAAAGGTACTGATAAGTATTTCTTACTCATTCTGACTTTTTCTCTTACCTTTTGGCTCTTAATTGCACGTAGTCTAGTTTACTATTTTTATTCCTTGTATTACATTATTTTAAATAATTTTTGAGCTCATTTAGGAAAAAGTATGTATTTCTTGTAAATTTCATTGACCTTGAAAGGTAAAAGTCTTTCCTAGACGGATTACTCTTTAGCCTTATCTTATAAGCTATGCCATGGTGGAAACATGTAAGGTAAGCTTTTGTATGCTTACCACCAGTTGAACACGAAGGATTGCAGAAGGTACATGACGCACCAGAAATTTATTAATCATAATACACAGTTTTTTTTATAATAAGTATTTATAGTAAAATATAGCAGATTTTCATGTGATGCCATGGGTTTTCATAATCCTTTCTTTCACAAAGTCATCTCTTTGTCAACTTACCACTAATGCTTTATTAAAATTAAAACGACAGTTTAAACTTTACAATAGAGCAGGGTTTTGTTTAGTGAATATATTTGCCATGGCCATGGCCCTAGAAGGAGTGCACGACTCGTGAAAGCTTGTGAAAGCTGAGGAAACAGCTGATATAGATCAGCTATATGTCTTCCTGACTATGAATGTGTTGTACAGTTTCTTGAATATTGATAAAAATAAGAACATATAAACTAATTAAGTGAAAACTGAGTTAAGGAGCCCACCTAGGTAAAGAGTAAAAAATGCGGGATGAATCCAATGCACAAAATAATATTTGAGATCTTCCTTTCTTCTGGTTCTCTGTCATAAAAAGTTATACTATAAAAAGTCACACACACATTAAAATACAAAGTTTTTATATTTCGGCATTATAGCCTTTATCAAACTAGACGAAAAAAAGATAAAAAAAAACCATTATGTAAAAAACTAAATACACCCCATTTTGAATTTTAGGTTAGGTTACATAATGTTTTTCTTCTCTTTTTTTCCCTCTAGTTTGATAAAGTCAATAATGTCAAAATATAAAAAATGTGTTTTTTTGTGTGTGTGTGGATTTTTGTGTGTGTTTTTTGTTTGTGTTTGTGTGTTTTTAAACTATTATCATCATCATCATCATCATCATCATCACTGCGTCTTACTACCTGTTCAGGTTTTTCGCACTCACGCTAATGTGCATTGGTAGGGTGATTGTGAGATGAAATGGAGAACCTACAGTTTAACGTGGGATCCAAACCACGGTGGAGGCTTGGCATTCCACACATTCACAAGTTGTGATTATGTGATTAATACACGTCTTGTCAGAGGTGAAGGAAGGGTTTGGCAATCAGATAAATCTGTGCTAGTACCGAGGATTGAACCCCGGACCATCAGCACAGAAGTCTTACACCTTAATCCTAGACCGCCAGGTCACCCGTTTCAACTATTTAAGCTAGAAGAAAAAAAAGTCACATTTGTGCGTTAGATTCTTCCCACATATTTTTCTCTTTACCTAAGTGGACTTTTTTCACTAACTTTTCACATAATTAGTTTATATTTCATTATTTTTATCAATTTTCATTATTGTATAGTCATTTAGCCATTGGGCCTCTTCATTGTCAAACATTGTACAGTTTCTTGAAATAGTTCACTGACTATTTTGTTTAGGAGGCTGGTCAAATCCAGCAGGGTGCGCGGGACACCAAGGCCGAGGCGGAGGAGTTGAGAGACGAGGCCAGCGCTCTAGCAGGAAGAGTGGCCGTCACTGGAAACAAAGTTAAGGAGCTCGAGGAAAAGGCGGCTGGAGACAAAGACCTCACCACACAGGTACAGAAATGACTAACAAGAGCTCTAGCATAGATAATAGCTTGCGCGAAAACATTTTCAAACCGCTTCAGTGGCCTCATAGTCTAAGGCACCACTCTTGCAATAGACTGGACTGCCAATGATGGGGAGAGGGGAGGGGATAGAGCGGGTTCGAATCCTGGTCGATTGTACTGAGGGTGGTTTTTCATGAATGGGTTTACCACTATTTCTGTATGTAAGTGTGAGTAAACTTCCTGTAAATTTTTATTGAGTGATAAAAATTTGTAGTACACCTTTCTTCTGATGGGGGGTAACACCCCATCTGTCTCATGTCGATCGTGGCATTTAAAATATCTCTGAGAGGCGTGATATGGTACACCTTTTTGGAAAAATTTGTAGACATCTTGTCTCTCGCTTGTATAAATTTAGTGTGGAAGGCAACAGGAAACCACCACACCTATTCATGACTTCCTTAGTGCATGTGCTTTATCCCAGATGGAGTGGGCGGGTGACAATAACCGATGGAAAGGATGAGTGTACACACTTCTCCAATTGGATGAGGAAGCATATCAGGAGCAACTTTCGGGTTGCGGACTCTACATAAAATCTGATTTTGAGGCACTTTCCGTGAATAGATTTAATGAAAAGTTTATTTCCACAGGCAAAAGACAAAGTGGGTCAGGCAAAGAGTGATGCAGATGAAGCCACCAAACAAGTGGAGAAAGCTCTTCAAGAAGTTCAGGAGATCATGAAGGAACTCAATGATCTGCCAAATACAGGTAAATCACCAAGGACATATAAAAGCTAAAGGATCTTTAATAAGTATGGAACCCTGTTATATCCTTGATAATATTCAAACTTTTAGAAAATATTGGATTAGAAATTATTAAAATAAATATTTTTCAAAATTTGAATTACTTCTAGAAATCTGTTTTGCTTATTGATGGGTCAACCCCAACATAATTATTAGGACAAACTCACTTCGGTGGTCACATGGTCTAAAGCATCACTATCGCAATAGAATAAATTGCTGATTACAGGGAGATCGGTGTTCAAATCTCAGTTGGGTATACTGAGGTGTTTTTTTTTTCTATATGTTTTTTCAATCTTTATCTCCACTCATATGCGGGTAAACCTCCTCTAAATGCAACCTTCCCCATCCCTAAACATATTAGTATAATTAATATACATGCATACTTCCCAAACGACTAATAAGATGTGGTGCTAAAAAAAAAATGAACAAACTTAACTACCTGAACCTTAATTTTACACTTAACTGAATGAATGAATGCATTATAATAAAAATTGTTAACATTTAGTACTAAGTCAACCATGCCAGTGGATACGTGGTCTAAATGTAAATCTGTAAATCTCATATAGTCTGGTTTTATGGTAACAGGGAGGTCAGGGTTCAAATCTCTGATGGGTTTACTAAAGGTGTTTTTTCCTAAATGGTTTCCTACTCCTCCACACAATTTCAAATACATTTCCTTTCTATTCTAACCCTTTATCATTCCTTTCATACTTGCATAGCTAGGATGCATGTAACTCAAACAAGTAGAAAGATGCAGCTGGAAAAACAATAAGTTACCATTTATATTTCCTATTCTATTTTATTTTCATTTTATATTATATTATGTACATCAACTTTTCTGAAATTCAAATCGAGGATTCATAAATAAAACAAATCTGAATAATATAGTTTATAAGTGATTTTTTTTCCCTAGCATCTATTTTTATGTTATGAGAGCAAAAATGAACATGTGGCACCCTCCCCATTCAAGTTGCAACCCCCTTTATATAATTAGATTATGCTGTAGATAGTGATACCCCTAGCACTTTTTAAAATACATTTGATTGAAAATTACTTTGCTTCAAACTAAAGAATTGATGATTGTCTCAGAGTACGGATCATCAGAACCTAAAAAAAAAAATACATAAAAAACATAGGCAAGTTGCCTTTAATAATGTGGTATTAGGCATGGTAGTCCCCTTACTTTAAGTGGACATAATTAACCCTTTTAGTGCTACCTTCTCCACCCTCTACTCTTAAAAGTGCCATGTACCGATCTGATTGGCTCCACCTTCTGCCGTTAAAAGTATCATGTACCAATCTTATCGACTCTGCCTTCTCCCATTAAAAGCGCCACAGACAAATGAGATCAGCTTTTCATATGTGCACTAGTTCTGGCCTAGCCTATTAAATAAAGTATTATTTCATAATAACAATATACTATAGAGGACAGACGAAAAGAAGAAGATGTCACCTTTGTGCATTGAATTCTTCCCACACTTTTCCTCTTTCCCTAGGTGGGCTTTCTTCATCAAATTTACTCTTAATAGTTATTTTTTTTCCTTTTTATTTAGTTTTATCAATTTCCATTTTTATAAAATTATTTAACCATTGGGCCACCACATTTTTAAACATTTCACTATAACAAGAAGATTCCCCTCAATTAAAGAATAATATATGTCGATTGAAATGATTGAACAATCTGAAAAAATCACTTCATAAATAGTAATAGTTTAACGATTTTTCTTGTACAACCTTACAAAAATGATTAGATAGCTGTGGCACTCTTAGCACACAAAACCTGAAACAGACCTGGCACTCTTTGTAAGTGAATTCAGTATACATGTGGCACTAAAAGGGCTAACAAAGCTGTTGAGTAGAGACAAAAATAAATACAAATACACACAAGTATCATCTTCAATAATTGTTGTATGTATATATTTATCAAATGTTAACCTATCTGATCCAATAGAGTACTCTTTATTTGGCAGAGTAAGCTAGATAACATTCTGAAATTGTTTTAGTTAATAGACTGATGTTGGGATTTTTGACGTGTTCCTTCTTCCTTGCCTGTTTTTGCATTTATTGGGCTGACACACTTTCATACTCCTCTTCTATTCACTTTATCCTAATCATTTTGTTGGTCCTACAAAATATGTATTGTTTCACGCCTATGTGGCATTTATGTTTAGACAACGAGGAAGCTCTGAACCAGTTGGAACAGCGACTGAACGCAGCTGAAGATGAGCTCCGACAAGCAAACTTGGATCAACGGTTGCAGAGCTTGAGAGAAGCAAGAAACCTACAGGTTAGCAGCACTTGTCATGGCACTGTTTACCATGAACAAGTCAAGATGATTATCATACTGTATTAAGGGGAAACAGTAAGATGGAGAAAAGTTAATGCCTGTTCAATTAATTGTACATGAATAGCGAAGCTTTGGCGATCAAAATAATATATAATTTGTGAATTTAGCCCCATCGAATATCATATTTGTGAATTCTAAAAATTATGCTTGGACACGGTAATCTAACCCAGGTCCCTTGGTTTAGTGCACCGATTCTTTACCACTGAGTTATCCAGGATTAATAGGCTATTTATCACTCATATTTTAAGTCAAAGTCTGTGATGGATGTGTGGAACTTTTTGGTTACTAAGAGCTATCATTGATACCACAGCCACTTGCTACTAGGAAGAGGCTTTATGCTGCTATTAATACAATTACATTGTGATTGAAAGCGAATAACTCTGAGAAAGCTGATGCTTGTATAATTAATTGTACATGAATAGCTAAGCGTTGTACTAACAGCAGCATAAAGCCACTCCCTAGTCGTCGGTGGCTATGCTATCAATGCTATCCTTAAACATAAATATAACATTTCACATTAAATAGAAACACAATACAGTATGTATTATAATAAAGATTTACTACATACATAAATAATCACACAGTTCCATTACAGGGCAGACAAAAAACTGTGCATATTTAAAATTACAATTACAATACATTACAATATTTGAATTTTGAATCAGATTCGAGAATATTTCATATTATTTGATTAGACTTCTCTTTGAATTGAAAAAGTGGACTTTGCACATCTCTTTAATATCTAAAGTTATGCAACATTTAATTTTTTTTTTCTTCATTATACACATTTTTAAAAAAATACCTGAATGTTGGTTGGGCTTCAGGACTATTTCATATTATTCGATTTGACTTCTCTTCAAATTGAAAAAGTGGAATTTGCTCATCCCTATTAGTTTGTATCTAATTTAAAGTTTGTGTTTTTAAGACCCAGTCAATGAAGAACTATGATGAAGAACTGAAATACCTTCGGCAAGAGGTGGAAAACATTGAAGATATTAATGAATCCCTTCCTGAGGGGTGCTGGAAGCGAATGGTACTAGAACCTTAATGAGTCTCAAGAATATGCAACACAAGCGGAAACTTTAGTCTGATAGACCTGTGCACAGTGATTACCAACATAAAAACAAATTATAGATGTTTCGAACATAATAGAAATAATAACAACAGAATAAGACTGCTGTGATGTAATATACTGTGGTGAATTTTTGTGTTCATCTATTATGTCAATAGGTATATATATATATTTGATGTGTGTCAAACATATCACAACTGAATTCTTTTCAGTACTTTACTACGGCCATAACTTTACTCATTTATTGCTAAAAATATTTCTAATAGTATTTATTTCAACATTTTGAGCTTGTATTTTTATATAGGTAGTAATTTATTTGTTCCTTGCATTTTACTGTTAAGTACAGTAATGTGTATCGAAAATGATGCCAAGTAAATTAATCCAGTGAGCCAATTAACAACAAAATAAAATATATGTAGAAAAGTTGAGAAATAGTTATAGTACTACTGAAATCAATGGAAAGTTTCATATTCATATTTTTCTTCATTCGCACATATCAGTACGTAACATAAGTTAAACTGTTAATAATTACTATTCTTTTACAATTATTTACATAATGCTCTCATGAAGTGTCACTTATTTTTTCACTGGGAATGTGTACCAAAGAAAGTAGTTAAGCACTTATTAAATATTATTAATATCCCTTTCGAACAGGGTGGATGTTTGTTAAGCTTAAGACTTAATTTCCGATCGCTAAAATAACTTGTATGTATAGCAGGAGATTCTCTTAACCAATCCCAGAGCTTTAGTTACAATTGACTTTGTACTCAGTAAGGTATCACTATTGCCAACTGCATTAACCCAGCTACCACTTAGAAAGGGGATAAAAATATTATTTAAAATATTTATATGCAACCATTGAAGATGATCCTCTTGAATATGTCTATGTTTTCTCTTTTCATTATATTTGTTAAATTATGTCCATGCATATGGTAACAAGTCAATCAGCCTTCATTTGGCAATACAGGCATACGCTGCTTTGCTTTTTGATGCTTCGTTAATATGGCGGTTTTAAATTATTGGGACCATACCTCCTGAGTATTCAAGGCAGCTGTTGGTCTTGAACTTAAAATCTCATAATGGCGGGTATACCTGAATTCATGCTATGGAATGAAAAGGAACATCAGGGGATGTAGATATGTGGGCTTACCATTGGGATAGCCAAACATTTATTCTAGGGATGCATTTAATCATGGATATAGCCAGAATGAAATTTCAGAAGTGTGAGGGTACACAGCCGCCTAACAACTATAGGCTGAGACAATTTATGAATATTAAATGGCTTTATAAGCTGTTTGGATTAATTTTTTTTTATGGTAACTAAGGACAGTGATTTAAATAATGCAAGTGGCCTTGCATACAATGTGTCGAAGCTATTGTTTATGTAAATTTTTCCAAGTAATTTTAGTGACCCTTTAAGTATATTTTTGACCGCCTCTTTGGTGTAGGGGTCAGAGTTCCTGGCTACAGATACAGAGGTGCTGGGTTTGATCCCCTGTGCTTCCAGAAATTTTCTATGAAGCAATGTGTCTGGAACGAGATAGACTCAGCCTCGTATGTACAAATGAGGAGCTACTTGAATTAATAGGTAGTGGCTCTGGTCTAGAAAACTGAAATTAACGGTTGGAGGTCTCGGGCTGACCACATGACACCCTCTATCCGCAAATATTAGAGCACTATCATCACTAAAGGCGGCGGCTGCTCAGTCAATATATCTCGATCATAGGCTTAAGCCATGAAATCCGCTAGTGTTTTTGAATATCAAGCCTTAAGCTTGGTCTTAAAATGTATCTGATACATTCTATATATCTTCAGTGCTTTGTATATTATAGATTTACTTCAAATGAGCTAAGTTCTTAAAAAAATTGATTACTACTATCTTGGAGGGTTGAAAATTAAAATACCATGTTAACCCCCTTGGATGCCCCACTGGGGCTGACTATACTAGGAGCATGGTAGGAAGAACATTATCAGTCACAAAAGTTACTGACACCTACCTCAAATCATGTATTCAATAGCTACCACTTTTGACTGCTAATATAAATACTTATAAAAAAAATTAAAACCGCTATAAATTATTATCATGTTGACTATAATAAAATACATTTGCATTTTCTAAATCTTTTTTCCTACCAGAATAAGATTTTAGTTTTTCATCTGTGATTCTTCTCTTATCATCATCGTTACACCACCAGGTTGAATGGTGGTGTAACGATGCATTAAGGAAATTGAAAAGTATGCTTGTTTGGTGGGGAAATTATTATTCATTTCATTTCCAAGCTGGGATTTTTATCCAAGGGGAAAAATTTATGATGGCTGACTGACCCGTTTCTTAAAAGTATAGGTTAGACAAATAAAATTGTTTCTGGTATCCAAGTAGACATTTGGATACTTGATGTGCAGGTGTGTAAACCCTCTTGATTTTATTTCTAGACTCGCCTTCTATATTAAACCTAAGAGTATATTTGGACCATGAAATGGATTTGTGATGTTCCACATTATCGTTAATTTGCACAATTATTATCATAAATTTCTATAACCCTTAGACATTTAAGAACCTAAATAAACTTTAGTAAATCTAGCATTCTTGATTGACTAGTGTTCAAAGGTTGGATAGAATCTGACCAACTTGATGGATTTGTTTAATTCCAACATAAGCTTTAGATTAAAATGCAATTTATTGAAGCTTAACAACAATTTATATACACCTCTTATTTAATTTACTTTGTTTTAAGACTAAAGTTGTTCCACTTATTTAAATGAAATGGATCTAAAAACTATTGGCAATTTGGAGTGAAAACTGAAAGATCAGAAGTGGACATTTTTTTATGTTTGGATCACATCTACATTTCATAGGCTCTGCTTAAATCACTAATGGTTAGTCATATTGAACATTCAAATGGCTTTATTTTGATTGTTATGTGCCATATTATATATATATATATATATATATATATATATATTAATGTTGTTATTT
>CABFWB010001492.1:0-11137 GCA_902151455.1 Timema bartmani
GTTCACCCGACCGAGATTCGAACCTCGACCTCCCCGTCCTCGGCAGTCGAGCTCAACACGACTAGCGCGTTAGCCAACTATGCCACCGAGGCGGGTACAATGAATGTTGGTTGGCGGAAGGGGGCTTTCTATAAAAATCAGGGTTTGTATGAACCGTGAACAAGTTTCTGAACAGCCCACTTTCGCGACATTACTTTACTTTTTTCATATTTATTTTTATCTTTCTTTTGTTTTCTTCAGAGGGGAACTTTGTATGCTGGCATTTGAACCCCGATCTTCATGTCAATACTGACAGTCCAGACCTTTCTCTATGGTCTAGTTTAACGCGAAAGTAACGCCTGAGACCGTGTGACCACCATTACGGGTATAAGCTTTAGTAGAGCAGAGCTCCTGTACATGGACAACAAACGGTGATCCAGAGAATTGGCTTTCAAACTCTGGGTTACGAAAACTTTATAAATATCTACCGGTACATTTTGAAGTTATTTGAAAATATAAAATTATGAAAAAAATGAGAAAGTGAAAAAACAAAAAACAAAAGGTATAATAACTATAAGGATGACAAAATTAATTAAATTAAAAAACAATCCAATACTTTAGCTTAGTCGGTAGCATGTCTGCCTACTGAGATAAGGATCCCAGGTTCGATTCTTGGCATGACCGTAAAATGTTTCATTTTCAGATGCGGGTTTCCCCTTTCACAATGATAAATTAATGACTGGGGGGCTGGGTGTCGTGTCTATTCTAGATTTAAGTTACAAGTTATTAAGTCTCTGCTGGTATGTTTTGGTTCAGAAAGTGCATGTTTAATACCTCAAATAAATTAACTACCCCTCTCCTCATGGGGGGTCGTTATAAAAATGGTCTCGCAGTTCTAAACGTTTTTTAGGCGCTGGTCTAGACAAGACATGAATATATATACATATATATATATATATAATATATAACATGAACCTGCGTTGCGAGCACGAGGTTCTTGAAAATAAGAAAAAGAAGACGTAAAGAACCACGGCGAACAACACCTTTTAAAAACAAAATAATTAATAATTATTTTAAACAACAAGTAGACAAAACATTCCTGCGCGAAGACTTGATAAAACAATACAGCAACAAACAGGTGAGGCTCAAATCGGAACCTTCCACTCGATGTTCTTGTTCCGTCTCTCTCTCTCTCTCTCTGTGGACACTTGCTGGGACGAGGTAGAGGTGGAGGCTTGTTACATTGCGACTAACGATAAGCATACTTATAAACCACGCCCCCTTAATAATGGTGGGCATGCAATATTACATACAGATGTGCGTAGCGCGCAGTATAGGCCGAATCAACAGGCTGATGTTTCATTGACATTTTTTTAAGTCCACGTGTGTTAACTCTTAACAAAGTTAACCATCTAATCTAAGGCAACAAGACCGTAAAACTACAATGGTATAGAAGCTACAGATCGATTTTGATAGAAAGAGCCTTTTATAAAAAATGTATTTGTAGTCAACATTGATAAAATTTTACTTTATTATTATTATTATTATTATTATTATTATTATTATTATTATTTTATAGGTATAGATCTCTATCAGAAGTGACAGCTGCAGATCAAATGACTTGATGTATAACTACGTGAAAGTATATCTAGTAACTATTATTTCAGATAAGGCTCTTTCTATGAGAATTGGGTCGTAGAACCAAGGACCTCTGTCAGCATGTTCCTTGTTCACCCTATCAGTATGTCCAGGAAGTCTCTAACGCCCTGCCCACCCCCCCGAATGGAAATGGCTGCTGAGTGGTTTATTATCAGTTGGAAGTTAGCAAGAAGTCTATCACCTGTGACTGAGTGGTTAGGGGAATCTAAGATTGGGTACCATGAATACAACAGGTTGATACTACCAGGCACCATGAATACAACAGGTTGATATCACCAGGTACAATGGATACAACAGGTTGATGTCACAAGGCACTATGTATATATCAGGTTGATGTCACAAGGCACCATGGATACATCAGGTTGATATTACCAGTCACCATTGATACAACAGGTTGATATTACCAGAGTACCATGTATACAACAGGTTGATATTACCAGATACCATGGATACAATAGGTGGATATTACCAGGTACCATGGATACAAAGGTGGATATTACCAGGTACCATGTATACAACAGGTTGATATTACCAGGTACCATGTATACAACAGGTTGATATTACCAGGTACCATGGATACAACAGGTTGATATTACCAGGTACAATGGATACAACAGGTTGATATCACCAGGTACAATGGATACAACAGGTTAATATCACCAGGTACCATGTATACAGAAGGTTGATATTACCAGGTACCATGGATACAACAGGTTGATATCACCAGTTACCATGGATACAACAGGTTGATATAACCAGTTACCATGGATACAACAGTTTGATATTACCAGGTACCATGGATACAACAGTTTGATATTACCAGGTACCATGGATACAACAGTTTGACATTACCAGGTACCATGGATACAACATATTGATATTACTAGGTACCATGGATACAACAGATTGATATCACCAGGTACCATGGATACAACAGGTTGATACTACCAGGTACCATGAATACAACAGATTGATATTACCAGGTACCATGGATACAACAGGTTGATATTACCAGGTACCATGGATACAACAGGTTGATACTACCAGGTACCATGGATACAACAGGTTGATATTACCAGGTACCATGGATACAACAGGTTGATATTACCAGGTCCGTGGATACAACAGGTTGAAATTACCAGGTCCGTGAATACAACAGGTTGATATTACCAGTTACCATGTATACATCAGGTTGATATTACCAGGTCCATGGATACAACAGGTTGACATTACCAGGTCCATGAATACAACAGGTTGATATTACCAGTTACCATGTATACATCAGGTTGATATTACCAGGTCCATGGATACAACAGGTTGATATTACCAGCCTCTACGTGTTTCTACCCAACCACAAATTTACACCAATATGGTAGGGGCTGAGGAAGTTAGAATCAAGAAGAAAAACACCTGTATTTACATGAAATATACACGAGCCTATATTTGAACTCCGACCTTCTATCACCAACACACCTAGACAAGACTCTGCAGAGGTTGATCTAGAACTACGTGACTCAGTCTGGGGCATCTCAATGAACGCTGGTCCCCAGAAGTTGTTATTGTTTCCCTAAGACTGAAGCCAGTACCCCAACTCCCTTCCCCTTCTACTCCCAGTGTCAGACACAGGGAGGAGAGGGGGGACGGAAATTCTCTCTCTCTCTCTTGAACATGAATGAGCGGTTGGAAGCAGACGACTCTTCAGTACCGCACCGTCCGCTCGTGGGACCGCGGGCAAGTGTCTACACACGCGCCCATCAGACACTCCCTGTGTCTCTCTTTCGCATGTTTGATCAACACCCCCCCCCACCCCACTTACTATCACAATTGTTATCATCGAAACCCCCCGTGTGCTGACGTGAGAACAAATGAAGCTTCAATATAAATAAGTCTTCATGTTTGCGATGACATATTTGTGTGTGTTTCTTTTTTAAGCTTGAAGAGTAACCTTGTGGTGTGTTTGTATCGTAAGTTTTTTTTAAAACTAAGTGTATTCATGCACAGAATCGTATTAAGTGTCGTCTGTTGAAGTGATATGCATCAAAAGTGTTTTCTTTATTAAAAAAAAACTAGTTTAAACTTAAATCATTTCTAAGATATAAATAAACGACACAGTGTTTATTAAACTAAGAATTTTTCTCGAGTTTCATAAAGTGACCTTCGCCCTATAACCAACAGAGTTGTCGCCCCTACGTTTGGGGCTACCGCATCAAGATGGCCTATGTAATATGGAGGGTTCTAATGAAGAAATATTCCAGGATAAGACTTGGCATCCATCGCAACCCTCCGGTGAGTTATTCAAACCTTTATTTATTACCTACACTAGAATAGTTGGGCAGAAACTCATCAACACTAGAAACCAAGTGGTTTTATAACGTACTGGGTGGAGCTGTCCAGTAGTAGGAGAACAAACAGGATAGGGGGAAGGTACAAGTGACAATATAAATTGTGTCGTGACCCTACCTATTAAATTACAACATTTGATTCACAACTACCCATTTTACGCTCCTATACCTTTCGTTTCTCGAGCATTTAATCATCTCTCGTTGATCAACATAATTATGTGGACTTTCCACAGTGGAAAGTTTTAACTTCTATGTTCTATGTTTACAAGTTTATATATCGGTTCATAGAAAATAGTTTTGGTTTCCTTCCAGTCAACACCAAGCTCGTGTATTATTACAAGTTTAAGAACTAAGTCACAATAGGTTCAGTAATTTAGTTTTGAAACATAACAAATAAAAATCGAAGCTTTATAAAAAAAAAATACAGCAAGTATTTCTAAATTTGATTTAAAAAAAGCTGTAGTAGAATTTTTAGCCAATTAAGTTCTAGATTTTAGCTTTAAATCTTTATTTTTTACGTCAAAAATAAATAAATATCTTTCTTTGAGCTTACTTCCTACTAATATATCAAAATGAGTTGGTGTCTATTACTCTTTACGCAAAAACCACATTACCAAGTATGTTGAAACTTTGCATGGACATAGCTTGGACGTCCGGTTAACATATTATGCTAAGATTTACGTTTGCAATATTTTTTTTACCAATATGGTAAACACAAAAAAACACTACTTTTTTACCTTTTTCGCAGTTTCTTATCGGAGTTCGCAAAGTAACGTATTATAAACTACTACCCGTGTTAAAAAAAATGGGTCATTAACTCTCTATATTTATCTTTAAACACTTAATAGCAACAATAACCGCTCGATCATTGCTCAACTTTTGAAGCCTTCTGTTTGGAATAATGTTAGTTTATTTTTAAAACAATATTGCAACTAGAACACTACTTCAAAGCTGTATACGATATACATTTGTTGACACTTGCCTGATGGATGGAAATCGTTGGCCCACTACGTGAATGAATAATTTATTAAGTTTGATTAGCCGCACGGTTTTTATTAATTGAGATTAGTTTTGAACTTAGAACGCTGTAAACAAAACGTGTTTGCTTTCTAATCCTTAAGAATTAAATATCAAAAAATCTGTTTACAGTGATAAGTGTAATTTGAGTTATAGAAAAAATACTTTTAATTTAATAGAGCAGATTTTTTTTTCAACCACACAAAAATAAACGTTTTATTTCGCCTGTTTATTTGAAGGTGAACAGCTACTTTCTGAAATCTGCCATTTTTCATCGTAAACTGTCTATACATTATTTTGTCAAGCTACGTCACCACATAAATAAATACCCACAGTTAAATAGCTCCATCGAAGCCGGGACTCGAGGAAATACCGATGAGTAATAGAGCGGTTATAAAAGACTCGGCTGTAGATAACTTTATGGATGTTGTAACTCTTCGTAGCAAGATACTCGTATCTTATTATAATATCCGGGCTCACCGAGCCACTGATACATTGGGGCTGGAGAGCTAGTTTCAAGGTGCAGTTGCATTCTGGGAAGAAGAATCTGTTAGAGAATACAATTTTTTTTTACAGTCAACATTGATAGCATTTTACTTTTTGTTGTTGTTATTTTATAGTTATTGATAATATCTATCAAAAGTGACAACTGCAGCTCACATTACTTGACGTATGAATACGTGAGTAAATCTATAGTAAATGTCCTAGCTGTCAGATAAGGCCCTTCATATCATGTTCTAACTATAGCCTGACTGATCTCGTGACTTGGCATCAAGGAGGCGGCTCTGAGTGACCCTGGTTTGACCGGGGCGGGGGGGGTGGGGGTGGAGAACATTTCACAACTTGTGTGGATTTGGTTTTTGTATCTAGAAAACAAATCACAAGCACACAAGGGATGTTTTTCTGTCTAAAGAAGAGGTTCATTGACTGTTGAATTTAAGAGGGTAGGGAGGATAGGGATACATTTTTTAATGTACCAGCATTTGCATTTAAAGAATGGAGAAACCCCTCCAATGCTTTGAGTCGTGGATTTAAATCCTTCCGGATAAAAATTAAGAACTGTAAAGCTCTGACAGTTTGTGTGTTTAGGTTGAAGTGTGATCTCCTAGGTTAGGTTAGTCTGTAAGTCGTGCGTGGATATAGCCCTGTTATAGACTAATTAGGACCTCAGCTTCAATGTACTATTGGAAAACCCGACAGGCTAGGACTCATCCCACTTAAATTAGTTCACCATTCTCTATCCAGGCAAATAGCACCTCCCTCGCAAGGGTTTGAATCAATCACTTATAGATTGTTTTGGGCACTATTCACCTTCCTCATCCTGGTAAGGAGTTCACTATAACCGGTAGCAGAGCCCTAGGGAAAAAACCCAACAAACTTATGAATCTTAAAACTTTATTAAAATTAAGATTGACTAAAACAAGCCTTAAAACCCGCATCGATAGCTACGCGGGCTAAGTCATAAACCTAATGTGGTCTAATTCACTGGTGACGTTAGGTCAGGGTTCAAGTTCCGGCCTGTTGTAATGAGGGTTGGATTCACGGGGGAAAAAAAACCAACAAAGAAATTCGTAAAACGAGGCCAAGACAAGGACAAAACCTTCTCTAATTACTATTCACAGTTATTATAGTCGAATTTTCGTAGAAAGAGAGCTATTAACGTTACTAGATACATATTCATACGTCAAGTCATGTGATCTAAAGCTGTTACTTCTGATAGATATGATCAATGCCTTTAAAATAACAATAATAATGCAGTAATTATTTTGTTATGTGAGGCATTTAACGTGTACTTTCCAAACCGATTGATTGGATCACGACTTTCATACTAACGTAATTCTAAAATAGACACAACACCCACTTCCCCCTATTTATCGACCATGCTGGGAATTGAAGCCGGTACTCTTGATTTCAATAGACAGACACGCTAACTACAGTAGCCCCATGGCTTCTTTGGTGCTGACTGACAGTTCACAGCTGACTTCTGACAGTCAACATTTAGGTATATACCTAAATTTTGTCTGTCAGAAGTGACAGCTGCTAAAGACATGTTTTTTGCAGATCATATGGTTCGGCATAGGGATACATAATTTGGTCTGGTAGCTTTTCAAAGCCGTCAGAAGTCAGCTGTGAGCTGTCAGTCAGCACCACAGAAGCTAAAACTGAGGTATACTGAGCTAAAGGTGTCGTACTATCGTTAGTAAAATGTTGCTTGTGTTTACTGTGTGCCAATATGTTTCTTACTGTAGCTCTGTTTCAAGGCCGGTCGAAGCCATTACTCTTGCGATGCAATATTTTATGGACGCGTTGTTTTAGTATGACCTTGACCTCTCCATACCCTCCGTGCCAGGTACAATATTCAGACAGGAGATATCCCCCTTGTTCCTGAACAGTGGGTCAGGAGACCGATTGTAGGTCTGGACGAGTGAAAGGGCTACCCCTGTTTTCCTACCTTGAACTCACTCAGGTCAGTGGTGGACGGGGACAGATCCTGGTGGGCAGGTTTGATTTGGACTGTCACGACCACAGCACCAAGTGCATCCATCAGTTTGAAAGTTATAAGGGAAACATCCTGTACTTTAAACTCAAATAAAGCTCTACATTCAATTCTAAATTATTGTTTTTTTATTAAATTATAATAAAAAGTATCCGATGAGCAAGTCTGAGAGTTCTTAGAACATACCAGTTGTTAAGATCTACGATACTCGCCTAGGTGGCCGCGTGGTCTAACGCGCTCCTCTCTGAGTAGACTATAGACTTCCCATGACGGGGAGATCAAGGTTTAAATCTCGGTCGGGTGTACTGAGGCTGATTTTTCCTAAATGGTTTTTCACTCTCCCTCCACGCAAACACAAGTCAATTTCCTGTAAGTTGTACCTTCCTTATCTCATTACATTAAATATGAATATATCCCGAACGGGTGGTAAGACGCGGCACACCAGGCAAAGGGGCCCACAAAGGCTTTTAATGAGTTAGTATAAATTACGATAAAGAGGAAGATAGCTCTAAGAAAATGCACCCACATGCGCGTGTAAAGAGATGGGAAGACCACGGTGACATATCACGTCTATAATGAGCCCTAAAATGTACCCAATCTACATTCAAACCTTGAGCCCTCTAGTAACCATCAATGAAGTACAATTCGTGTCTGACACCTCAGATCACGTGGCCACTGTTAACACAGATGGTGTAGTGTCCGACTAGACCTCACTTTTTCGTGTCCATTGTTTCTCTGCTAAAGTTAAGACTGTCTGAAGTTTGTAACCCAGCGTTTAGAAAGTATACGTCCAGCCCTACCCTCCAAACCACATAAGAGGCAGCACGGAAGTGTCTGATAGGTGTTCCATGTGGAGCAGATGTTCCCGTCTGGAGTGTCAAATGGAGCTGACGACGGTTTCCGCTGCTGAGGTGCACCTCCCCTCCCCTCCCCTCCCCTCTTTGATCCTCGGACCTTGCAGCAAGAACGGTACAACTCCTCCCTTTTGACCACCTCACTAGGAACTAAAGGAAGTAGTTTCCCAATCCCGCGGTCAACTCAGAACCTACAGTCCAATTTTCATAGGAAATACCTTTTAGAAAATACAAACATGTTTTTTTACGGTCAACATGATAACATTTTGTTTACTATATCATAATTGTTATTTTATAGATATTGATCAAATATCTATCGAAAGTTAGAGTTGCAGATCACATGATTTGACTTATGGATTTATTAAAGTATCTTAAGTAACTTTGTGACTGTCCGCTTACCTGCCTGCCTACAGAGAGCCGTCTGGAGAGGATGTTTTTGTGGAATAGTTCCTCCCCCCCCATTCCCGTTCCACCATCCTATCCAAAAATAATATTAACAAAGTAAGCCCAATGTTCTTATTCCCCCTCAATATCTAGAAATATATTACATAATTAAAATATATTTAAAATCATTAAGTATATATATTTTAATATATATATATATATACACACACACACACAAACAAACATCGCGTCTTACTACCCGCTTCGAACCTCGATTTCCCCATCATCGCCAGTCTTGTCTACTTCTAAAGTATCGTGTTAGACCACGCTACCACCGTGGCGGGGTTTTTTTCTTTCATTATGATTATAATGCTAGTATAAATTAAAACAATTATTATAATTCAATTTTTACTATACTATCAATAAAATACAAAAAAAATCCAAATTTAATCGGTAACATTATAAAACTAAACAATAAAATTTCACCGAAGACACCCAAATTGTTTCTCGGTGGTTTTAACGATATTTACTCGCCATCTCCTGTTGGAAGACTTCACCCCGAGACACCACTGGTAGAAACCCCACCCCTTTGTTACCCTCCTGTTCCTGCTCTACATATTTAAAACGTGAGGCGATTTCTTTAAGCAATGATTCCCGGAGTTGTTCCCAACAAAGTTTCATGATTTAAAAAAATCAAACTAAAACTTATACACCGAGAATGTGCCAAAAGATTTGAAATTTCAAAATTATTCAAAAGAAAATTTCAGTCCACTGTTGCTCTGTCCTTGTGAGGTGTATTTAGTCCACTGTTGCTCTGTCCTCCTTGTGAGGTGTATTTAGTCCACTGTTGCTCTGTCCTTGTGGGGTGTATTTAGTCCACTGTTGCCCCGTCCTCCTTGTGGTGTGTATTTAGTCCACTGTTGCTCTGTCCTTCTTGTGAGGTGTATTTAGTCCACTGTTGCCCCGTCCTCCTTGTGGTGTGATTTAGTCCACTGTTGCTCTGTCCTTCTTGTGAGGTGTATTTAGTCCACTGTTGCTCTGTCCTCCTTTGAGGTGTATTTAGTCCATTGTTGCTCTGTCCTCCCTGTGAGGTCGGGAGCTGAGTCACCGCGCGTTCAGCTCAAGGACAACAAGGGGACATTTTAGCACATAACTTTTATTATTTATTTTATTCCCCACAACACAAAGACGACGAGGACGATACTCGTAGGTGCGATACACGAGTGTGTGAGTGTGTGTACATGTGTGGAGGCTAACTCACAGCTCCCCTGGTCTACACCCAATGTCACAATGTTCCGTCTGCCCGGTGACGTCACTCGCCGTTGCCGACGCCCGGCGCCTGTTATTGCTACCGGGATAGTTGAGTTCAGTTCACCAGTGTTAAAGTCTGTTCACCGTAGGAATTGTTTTCTGAAAGGCCTTTTTCCCTACCAGAAATCTATTATATAGTAGGATATTGGTAAGAAAAACGACCTTTCAGAGAGTAATTCATACCGTGAATGGAGTTTACCAACTCATATCCTCAGAATTCCGCCAGAGACAGGGCTACCTTATTCGTAGGAGCTAAAAAAAAGAACAGACTGATAGGTTTTTAATAACCGCGTCTTACTACCCGTTCTGGTTGGACACATATTTACTAATTACACTAATGTGATAGAGATGAGGAAGGTTGTGTTTATAAGAAGTGTACCCGCAGTTGTGTGTGTGTGGGTGGGGTGCGGGGGGAAGTGTAATATATTTAAGTAAAACCACATTAAGTACATCAGACCTATATTTAAACCTTGATCTCCCCGTCATTGGCAGTCCAGCCTATTGCGAGAGTGACGTCTTAGACCGCTCGACCACCGACGCATGTTACTTCTTTTTTTTACACACGTGTTCACAATACAATAAAAAGACGCTTCACGCCACGTGCTTGAGCTAAAAACAAATCAAACCCCGTCAATTCGAGGAGCGGGGAATAAATGTTTGTGTGTCTCCCTCCGGGCACGGTCGTGGGGACCGAGGGGTTTCGAAAGGAGAGGAGGCTCCAACCGCTCCAGACAAGAGCAGTCGCTCCAAACTGGTGTTTACTTGAACCAGCAGTCAATGAAAACACTTTTTCTGGTAACTGTTGTTTGGCGGTCCTGCTTCACACAAGGACACCACGTGTCTTGTACGTGTTAATACATACAGCACAATTTTAATAGGAAGGGCCCTTTGGAAAATACAAACATATTGTATTGCGGTTACCATTGATAACATTTTACTATATTGTTATTTGTTAAGATGGGGTGCTAGTGAGCGGGAGTTTAGGGAAGTATTTTTGAAGTTTTTACAGCATGAACATTTTTGGCCAAAATAAATCAAATTTTTCTTCTATAGAAACATATAGTTTAGTTTTCTGCACATGCTAATCTCAACAG
>CABFWB010001492.1:22266-63324 GCA_902151455.1 Timema bartmani
CCTCTTTACCACCCCCAAGGTAACCTCCTCCTCCTGCTAACCCCCGCCCTTACTCCAACAAGATAATCAAACAATAAAGGCGAGATATTTATTTGAATCTTGTGAAATAGAAAATGGAGACTCTCGAGGGTAAAACGCTGGAGATTATATTGCCCACCATTCGGTTCATTGCCCCAGTTCCCGTGACTCAACATTCCCTCACTTGCGACATGCTCTTGAAGAGCGGGTTGCGACACAACAGGAGCATTCACTTCTCTCGCTTTGTCCGGCAGTTTCCCTGAGATAATCTTTTGAACACGAGTTTATTGCCAGTGCTCGAGCCAGAAGCGAATTAAGAGCATTATAACCTAGTACAACAGGACGAGGAGGGGGACATTTCAAGGTGTAGGAAACACCACAATTTGACTGGAGAGAGATTGGAAAATCACTGAAGGTGTACCTGGTCAAGAACCGGCCTCCATGGTCCATGTTAAAATATGGAAGAAGTTTATCATTCGCAAAGTTAGTTCTTTGAATGTAAAGGTAAAAAAAGTCACACAAAAAACCCAAAATAAATATTTTTTATCTCGGGTTTATTCAGGTTGTCTAAAGATCTAAAGGACGATGTAACGCGTCATGCTCGTACTAGACTGGATTATTGGTGCGCGTAGGTAGAGGCTTGAGGGGGAGGAGGTGTGGGGGTACTCCCAGCCCCAATAGAATGCGGGTGCATTTCCTGTAATCCACCCTCATAATCCTTATCCTAGATGATGTCGTTAGTAAATTATTAACTAAACATTATTTTATTCATCGTGACTGACTCTATCTGCCGACCAGATTGTGATAGTATGACCGTCTCTCGTTCGGGAGGTCGCGGTTCAATCCATTGCGGATATAGTGAATTTATTAAGAAAAGATCAGAGTGATACTAAAGACTTGGGGTTCAATTCTCGTGACCTGGTGTCATTTTAAAATTTGAAATACGTTTTATCTCTCGAGGAATTCATTAAATAACTGTATATCACGTGCAGCAGTGACCAGTCCTGACTACAGACAATTCAACCAATGATACACTTCAATTCACGTAGCAAGGGTTCTTACCTTACAGTTAGCAATGTCACTAGATCTACTATCACGTATTCATACGTCAAGTCATATGATCTGCAGATGTTACTTTTAATAGATATTATTAATACCCATAAAATAACAATAATAACATAGTAACATACTATTATTATTATTATCATCACCGAGTCTTACTACCCGTTCGGGTTATACGCACTTACGCTAATGTGCAATGGTAGGGTGATTGTGAGATGAAATGGAGGACCTACAGTTTAACGTGCGATCCGAACCACGGTGGAGGCCTGGCATTCCTCACATTCACAAGTTGTTATTAATACACATCTTCTCAGAGGTGTAGGAAGGGTTTGCCAATCAGATAAATCTGTGCCGGGACCGAAGATTGAACCCCGGACCCCTAGCACAGAAGTCTGACACCTTACCCCTAGACCACCAGATCACCTAACATAGTGTAAATGTTGACCATGAAACAATATGTTGTAACAAGTAAATAGTTCTGGTTTTGCCTTGTTTTGATAAACACATTGAACTTTCAGAAACCATTAAAACAAGTTTGTTTCTTTATGTTAGAAAATGTAGGAACGCAATTAAATTAGTAACTTTAGTGTTACAGTCGTTGTGATATAGCACATTATTGTCCCAAATTCTCCATGTATGTGTGTATAATCCGAACCAGTAGCGAGACATCCGTGGAATAAAACTTTCAGCGAGTTTCTCTCTCTCTCTCTTACGTCCAGGACCTTTGGGCGCTTTTGCTATTTCCCCTCTAACAACTTATTTGCATGGTAAGAAATCTCTCCGAGTAAGTTACATGCGCAAGACGAAACTGTTTTAATAAAGTACGCGGCAAAGAAACGTGCAGATCTACATTTGGGTCGCGTGGGCGGCAAGACTAGCTATAGAGGCGTACTCTCTGTTCTGATAAAACCTAGAACACACGCTCTAGACTCTATAGAGTCTGGCTGTTCCTCGTGTCTAAGTGGTTGATCACAACGTGAGGATATCTTGGTTTGATTCAGGTTCGTTCTACCATCTAATTAGTTTTTATAGCACCACGTCTTACTACCCGTTCGGGTTATACGCTATCGAATTAGTTAAAATTAGTCGACTGGTCTAAGGCGTTTAACTCGCAATGTACTTGATTGTCGATAATGAGGAGATCGGGGTTAGAATCCCGGTTGGATATACTGAGGGAGGTTTTTTTATGTGGTTTTCCTCTCTCCCTCCACGCAAGTTCTAGTAAACCTCCTCTTAACTCAACCTTCCTTGTCCCCAACACATTAGCATAATTAGTTAATATACTTACAGCTTGAAAGAGTAGTAAAGCAGACGCTTCGGTGGTCGCGTGGTCTAACGCGCTACTCTCATGTTAGACTAGACTGCCGAAGACGGGAAGATCGGGGTTCGATCCCAGATGGGTGCACTGAGGGTGGTTTTCCCTAAATGGGTTTCCACTCTCCTTCCACGCAAATGCGGGTACGCTTCCTTTCAATTAAATCTTCTTAATTCCTAACCCATTAGTGTAATTAGTACATAGGCGTATACGCCGAACGGGTAGTAAGACGCGGTGCTAAAAATATTAGTAAGGCGCGATGTAAAAAAAACATCAGCGCTAGTAGGTGCAGTGAAAGGTTAATCTGTCACGTAGCGTATAAAGGTGCGTGCACACAAAAGTAAAATTGTAAGCGATGCTGCCTCGACGAACAGAGTGAGGTAATATTGAGTGAATACACATCAAAGTGAGGTCTTGACCTCCCTTGCCGCAGATTGACCTCTAGTGTGCACGCACCTTTAGGGTAGAATTGTTGTGTCTTCAAGAAAACATGTAAAATCCATGGTACAGTCCAATTTACGTGGGAAAGGGTTTATCTGACAGTTAGAAAAGTTACTAGATCTACTGTAACGTGTTCATACGTCAAGTCATATGATCTGAAGTTGTCACTTTTGATAGATATTACCAATATTTATAAAATAACAATAATATTATAGTAAAATGTTATCAATTTTTTTATCACCACGTCTTACTACCTGTTCAGGTTAGAGGTATATAATTACGTTAATGGGGTAGGGTTGAGGAAGGAAGTATTTTAGAGGTAATCTATCCGCATTCACTTGGAAGGAGAGTGGGAAATCATTTAGGATAACCACCCTTAGTAGACCCAACCGGGTTTAAAATTACGATATCGCCGTCATCAGAAGGCCAGTCTAACACGAGATTGACGCCTTTAGACCAATGTTTCTCAAACCCTAGGTCGTGACCCAAATGAGGGTCGCAAGGATGTTCCTGAGGGTCATGGGATGGGCTCAATCTTTTTATTACTATTTTTTGAGCTTTTTAATCTTATGAAATGTTACGTTTACAAATACTTTTTAAAACTGGAACATGATGAAGAATAATTACTGCAATACTGACAATAGCAACAATGTTGACACAAAGTTTTGAAACCCTCCTGTGCTTGGTATTATATACCCAGCTCAAGGACAAGCACATTCTGGCTCGGGAAATTTAAAAGGCTCTTTCCCCTCTTCTGACAGCATAGCCTCTGCTTTGAACAAAGATGTTCAGGTCTTGTAATGATCCAGATCTTCAGAACTCTGTACTCTGCCCATCAACATTGGACTCAAACTCGGAAGAACTCATTTACAAGATGAAGCAGCATCATGGCTGTCACTGAAAAACTCATTTTTTGTCACCAATTTTTTTTCACGGGACCATATTGCGCAATTTTATATTTGTAAGATTAAATAGTTATTGAAATGTTTTCAAATTAGTTAATAACTTCTACCGATACAAAATAAAAATATCTCTCCCCAAGGATGAAATATAGTATATAGCAGTATAGTAGCCACTGGAATAGTATTATTTTTGGTCACTGAGCATTGTAACAAAGTCACAATTTTATTAAAAGTTGTGGTTTACATTTTGTTTGATTATTAAGTTATTTAAATAATACTGTTTTTGTTATTTAAATTAATTCAATCTAGTTAATTTAATGAACACTACTATGAAAATAATAAGAAATATAAACTACATGTAACAGCTATGCTTTATGTTTCCAGGTCAGGAAAATACTATATTTAGGGTCGCGATTAAAATGTTTGGGAAACACTGCTTTAAGAGCGTGCGTGCATCATAGCAGACCCAACTCAGCTCCAGTCTCGCGCAAGGTATGGGAGTTAAGGTGGGAACACACTGCCGTCACGTCACGTGAGCTCATGTGACCTCACACAGTAGAGATATGACGTGACGTGCTGTACATGCTCACACTATAGTCACGTCATGTCACTCAACATGCGCTCTCGTTTCGTTTTCAGTAATATTTTTCTTGTCTAAAGTTCTTCATTCTTGGACTAACCATGGAGAAAAGTGGATCAAGCAGTTCATCTGAGTTTGAAGAAGAGTTGGAAAATGCTTGTCCAGTATTAGTGGCTAATACAGTGGCTCGTAGGAAAAGGGTGTGGGTGCATCAAGTAAATTTGAAAAGGAAGGAGAAGGGCGAGCTTTATCATTTGGTTAAGGAACTTAAAGAACACCCAAGTCGATATGAAATGTATTTTAGAGTGACAAAGGAAGAATTTCAGTTCTTACATGATCTTATAAAGGAGCTCGGCTACGCACTTTTTCAATAAGCATTTCCTCCATAATTAACACAGTCTAACAACCAAGAAAACTAAATGACTTGTCCACTGACGACACTTCAACGGACTCACGGCTCACGAAATATGTGCTGCCACAGATATTGTGAGAGCGCGTGAGGGCGTGACGAGACATGAGGAGACATGACCTCACGTGATGTGTATGTAGTGACGCCAGTGTGAATGCGCACCCCTTTTATCAACAGAAATAAATCTACTCACACTTTGATTGCTTACGTGAGCTCATGTGACCTCACGTGACGTGACGCCAATGTGTCCCCACCTTTAGGGTTCGGCCAGACTGACAAGAGAGCGGCCAAATTGGCGAGCGTGCGAGCGCGTGATTAGCAGATAGCTCTCGATAGTAGTTGACGAGGAGGCTCCGAATCTTGGCTCAGTGAATTGAGGGTGGTTTTTAACAAGTGACTTATTGTCGTGGTTTTCTCATCCTCTCTCCACACTAATGGCAATTCTTATTGGTAAAGGCCTACTTTGATAATATTGAAGTATTTTAACATATCAGTTTTACATATATAAATATATATATATATATATACATACATACAGTTATGGTTTATGATCTTACCAATTAAATTAGGCCGTTAGTAGCAAGTATGCTAAACCTATCGATATTAATAATAATGTCAAAATGAGAAGTTTTCCTAGCAGTCAATGAACCAACATACAATAATATTCCCTAGCGCCTGTAAACTAGACTGTACCGGGTCGAGCGCGCGCGCTTGAAAAGTAGAACCAGTTCTATCTCTCAAGAGCACGCGCTCAGTCGCTCGCACCAACCAGTCTGGCCACCTTTCATTACAACCAATGTGTTCTATTTTATATTTTAGTCGCTCGCCCAGTCTGGCCTCCCCTTAGAGTGAAAAGTAAAAACAAAGATATGCCAGAAATGTGTACAGTGCACTCGTATTTGAATGATTAGCCGAAATTTTCCATGGTGACGATGGGGGACAAAGCAACCAAGTTTCTTGTTAATAACTACATTATGTCCCTATTATGGCAGAATAAAGATTTGTGCACAGTGCTTAGCCGTGAAGTCATTCTAAAATGGTCAAAAACGTCCATTTCAATGCAGTGTTTATCCTAATATAATTTAATATTTCAACAATATTTAGTATTAGGAACTTCTATTAAATCTTTATCTCCATTAATGTTAGATAAAAAATGATCCACGTGCATTAGTGTTGGTGTAGATTTCAGATTTCTAGTCGACTGTATCACAGAGTTGATGAGCATGTGATGCACGCTCTTAAACCATGCGGCCACTGAAGCGGCTGTTATCAATTTTTACTGCAATAAGGTATGCTTATATTTTATAAAAGGTTATTCTTTTGAAATTTGAACTGTAGTCTACATTGTGTTTGAACTAGAGTATCCCTAAACGTACGTGTGTGCGTGAGAGAGTGTGTGTATGTACATGTATGCATGTGTGAGTGCGTGTATGCTCGCATATTTCCCATGTATTCGTGTCGGGAAATACTCAAAGGGAAGTCCTTGACTGAACTCAGAGGATCGCCTCATTTCATTGTCACGGTCGTTTGCTGCTAGTTTTTTAATGGGATCATCCTCCCCTTTCCCCTCCCTCTCCTTCGCCCGTCTCCTCCCACCACTTTCTTCCAACTGCGAGGAGGAACAAGGACAGAAAAAAACATAAAACTGGAACATTCTGGGTGAAACCACAAGAATAAAACTTTTTAATGTGATCTCTTGAAAAATTAAAGTTTATTTTTGTGAAATTATATTCTTCTATAAAAAAAAACCGCGGGGACCTGGAGGTAGGTGTCAACGTCGGGGTTCGAATACCGGTCAGGCGTATAGAGGATAGTATTTTTCACAAAATGAAGGCCATTCTCTCTCTAGACGGGAGTCGAACCCGGGCCGAGGTGTTCGGAGCATGACGGTGCCAATAGGGTCTCTCGTGTCATCACGCGCGTGTCGGGCGTGACTACAACCGTTGTCTGATTGATGTCACACCTCATGCCTTTACGTGTCACCTACAGCGGTTAAACCCACCTGTTTGGGTAAATAATACTGTTTAGCGCGTGGCCTACTCGCGGGGGCAAGGCTTCTTTTGTCTCGGGGAGTTTGTTTTTTTAATTCGATGTGATCATTGTGTGCGGTAACGTGCCAACAATTAGGGTGGGCCCACTTTAAACAATGTGTTTGTGTTTTTTTTTTACAAATGTAAGTTACTTAGCACATTAAATTAAGTTGAGGTTTCATAACTAAGGTGTTTTTTTTTGTAGCATCACGTTTCAGGTCTCACTACCTATACGGGCTACACGCATGTATAATATATAATTACTAGTGGGTCGTTGCAGCGATTGCTGCAGATTACAGCGCTAGAATTGTATTCAAATATTTTAGCTGGGAAAAGTTATACAAAATAATCCCTTCACTCGACTTCTATCTAGTTAAAGACTTACTCAATAAAGTATTGCAACTTTCCATATATTTTGAGCTTTTGGTGCTTAATTTTAAGCAAAACGTATATTTTCCCCCCTTCACGCTACGATGATAACTTTAAAACTATTCTTCTCCCACCTCTTTATCTATTCGTTGCACCAAACCACTCAAGTAAGAATTGAGTTATTATTTTTAAACAAAGAGAAATATTTTATTTACCGATACACAGCTATATACAAATGATGGTTTCCATGGTGATGTAAACAAAGAATGGTTGTACAAATGAGCCACTGCTCACACAGAAGGAGAAGATGGAAAATAAATAAGATATCTGGTTTCAGTTGGAAGTTACTATTTTTGCCGACATCCTGGACCCCTAACATCTAAAACGAGTGTTCATTTGTCAACGTAGGTTCTACCATTTTCTCGTAATCTCAATAATTACCGGCAATAGGATTATTAAATAATTATTTAATGATATGCTAGTATGGTAAACATTAGGCTGGTAGAATTTAGAGGAAATGTAGCCGAATTTGGGTGGAAGAAGAGTGGGGAACGGTTGAGGAAAAAAAGCCTCAATACACCTAGCTGGTTTTCGAACCCCGACCTCCCCATCACCGGTGAACTAAACTAGATGAGTCTGAAATCTAGACCATGTGCCCACCGATATGTTTTAGTGTTGTAAAAATTATTTTTGGAAAAATGGCAGGGGAGGGGGGGGCAGACCCCTGTCCCGATAAACTCTCGTGTCTGGCAACTAGGAAAGTTACTAGATTTACTTTCATTGTTCATACGTCAAGTCACATGATATGCAGATGTTACTTTTGATATATATTATCAATACATATAAAATAACAATATAATAATAACATAGTGTCAATGTCGGCCGGAATAAATTATGTTTGTGTTTTTCTAAAATTCCCTTTCTATAAAAATTGGACTATAGATATAGGCAAATTATAGCTTACCTGTAAGGTACATTTTTTAAAGTGCTCTCCCTGAAGGGTAGAACAATCCCACAATACATTTTGACATGGAACCCCGTCTTTATTAGTCCCAGTCACGTGTGCTAACATCTTTCCCAGCCACGCAGTCTCTTGGTGACGTCAGCCCTGGAAGACGGGCCGCGGAAGCAAGATCATTGCGGATAGTCGGATAGTTTGCGAGTGCGAGCTTTATTGCGAGGTGAAACACTCATTGGGGGATTTAACATAATCTCAGCAACCGCAGCATGTTCTGACACATTTGTGTTAGTTTGATAATCTTAAGGGCAACGCTTACTTGAAGGGAAATATCCTCACACGGCTGTATAGGTTCTCGTTTTAACCAGACAACAGTTCTCGCCCTGTTGTTATGCTGTTGTATAAGTTCTCGTTTTAACCAGACAACAGTTCTCGCCCTGTTGTTATGCTGTTGTATAAGTTCTCGTTTTAACCAGACAACAGTTCTCGCCCTGTTGTTCTGCTGTTGTATAAGTTCTCGTTTTAACCAGACAACAGTTCTCGCCCTGTTGTTATGCTGTTGTATAAGTTCTAGTTTTAACCATACAACAGTTCTCGCCCTGTTGTTATGCTGTTGTATAAGTTCTAGTTTTAACCAGACAACAGTTCTCGCCCTGTTGTTATGCTGTTGCATAGGTTCTCGTTTTAACCAGACAACAGTTCTCGCCCTGTTGTTACTGCTGTTGTATAGGTTCTCGTTTTACCAGACAACAGCTCTCGCCCTGTTGTTCTGCTGTTGTATAGGTTCTCGTTTTAATCAGACAACAGTTCTCGCCCTGTTGTTCTGCTGTTGTATAGGTTATCGTTTTACCAGACAACAGCTCTCGCCCTGTTGTTATGCTGTTGTATAAGTTCTAGTTTTAATCAGACAACAGTTCTTGCCCTATTGTTCTGCTGTTGTATAGGTTCTCGTTTTACCAGACAACAGTTCTCGCCCATGTTGTTATGCTGTTGTATAAGTTCTAGTTTTAATCAGACAACAGCTCTCGCCCTGTTGTTATGCTGTTGTATAAGTTCTAGTTTTAATCAAACAACAGTTCTCGCCTTGTTGTTATGCTGTTGTATAGGTTCTCGTTTTAATCAGACAACAGTTCTTGCCCTATTGTTCTGCTGTTGTATAGGTTCTCGTTTTACCAGACAACAGTTCTCGCCCATGTTGTTATGCTGTTGTATAAGTTCTAGCTTTAACCAGACAACAGTTCTTACCTAGTTAATCTGCGGTTGCAGCTGGTAATGTCCACACCCACTAAGGAGCATTGTGGATACTATCTTACAACTGCTAACCTAACTTTTGAACTATTTATAGAACGCATGGTTTTGTGCGGTAACGGCTGGTTTTAAGATTATTAAAAAATAAAATAGAAGTGACTTTAAAGACACAGCCCACAATAGTCACGCTCGCACGCACGTACACACGCATTTACTAGCATTCATCTGCATTTGAAAGGTATCAGTGAGTCCGTGAGGTAAACAACCTAATGACCTGTTTGGAGCCTGGAAGCGTCAGTCCCAACCGCGCTTGACCCTCTATACGGCTCGCACACATCAACACAATAAACGATCACTTTTTAAAATTACTGTGTGATGACTCGTCCACAGACAATGAAAGCCATTAAAATAAATTTCGTTCATTAAGTTAGCTGGTCGTGAATATTGAGCGAGCCCGCAATGGTGGTCACGAGGACAAGGGCGTCAGCCTGGTATAGTCTGGTTTGCTGGGGATGCTGAGGTTGGGGTTTGAATCCTGGCTGGCTATGCTGAGGTAATTTCCCACTCTCCCTCCACGCAAGTACGACGACATTTACTCCCCACTATACCTCTATCGTCCCTAACTCATCAGTGAAGGTATGAGAGTTGCACGCGTGCTGTGTTTAATATGATTTCCTACATACCTATACCTCTCAAGGTATCAAGCTTACCTTCCTTAGTTTCACTATGGTGTAGCTTATAATATAGGGCCATAGTGTAATCAGTCAAGGTAAGACTGCTACCTAGCTTGGTACCATTATGATGTATCTTATAATATAGGGCCATAGTGTAATCAGTCAAGGTAAGACTGCTACCTTGCTTATTCCACTATGGTCCAGTTTATAACATTGGATCACAGTGTAATCAATCAAGGTAAGACTGATATTTTCTAAGGCAAATGAAGTTTAAATAATATTCTCTAGCTTTGCCATTACCGAGAAATTACCAAACTTAGGCAAATTTATTCTGTCAACATGCGATGACCTCAGTTTGAGTTTGTCATCCCATTTTTCGCCACACGTTTAGTTCATTTTTGAATAGCTGTGTTAATGTAGTCAAATAATTAATTGTAAAAGGATGAAAGTTGTCTGAATCTGAGACTCCTGTGTCGATAAGACTCAGAGATACACCCGACAAATGATATGCCCTTCAGCGACCGAGAGTTTGATGACCTTGCACCTAGGATGTAGCTGGTTAGACTCCCTCACCACTGAGCTATACAGACAACATCCCCCTCAAACACCGTCACTTGGTCCTGTAAGTAGTCTGTAAGTCGTGACTGGGATGCAAATAGCCCCTGGGCGTGTTTCTCTCATTCAACACAGCTCACCGCGTCGAATACACAATGCGCCTCTCCTATAGTCTCGGACTCTCGAGACGGTCAGGGGTGTTAACTCCTCGCCTAAACGCGCATCCTTACCTTGTTCTATTGTAACCAGAAACTATTTAAGTTATGGTTACATACTGACTGTCAGATAAGAGGAGCCTACACTTGACAACCAAACACGCACACCAGTGGGTACGCGGAGTAAACGTCAAGCTCATATAGTCTGGACGGATGTTAAGACGTGGGGAGGGCGGTAGGGGGGCGGGAGAACAAGCAGAAAAACTAGCAGAATTAGGTGTGCGTTAGGCTTGATTCTGAGCCTAGTTGTCGAGGCTGTGTCACCAACATATTTACACTTTTGGTTTAGCCATATAGAAGAGAGGATGTGGAGGAAATGTTTCCGAATTTGCATGATAGGAGAGTGAGGAGCCATTTATAAAAATACCTACCTCAGTACAACCGGGGAAATCTTAACCCCAACCTTCTCTTTACTATCCAACCAGACTAAACGAGACTAATGCCTTTGTCCACTAGTGCGAGTCATTATCAACGTGGTTTTCACATCCTCTCTCCAACATGGTGCTGGTGTATTTACTTGATATTCACCCTCGTCATCATGTTTATTTAAGTAAGCTCTCCTATGAGTGACTTTAAGTCAACTCATACCAGATATCATCTTCGAATAAACTGAGTAAATAATACGGAGTTAGACTACTCTACGCCCGAGTGAAGAACACGGAGTTAGACCACCCTGCCCCCGAGTGAAGAACACGGAGTTAGACCACTTTGTCCCCGAGTGAAGAGCACGGAGTTAGACCACTTTGTCCCCGAGTGAAGAGCACGGAGTTAGACCACTTTGTCCCCGAGTGAAGAACACGGAGTTAGACCACTTTGTCCCCGAGTGAAGAGCACGGAGTTAGACCACTTTGTCCCCGAGTGAAGAGCACGGAGTTAGACCACTTTGTCCCCGAGTGAAGAACACTCTGCCCCCAAGTGTGTATGTTGTAATTGGTGTCCCATAAAATATTGTGACGTCACCACTTCCCATTCAATGCTAATTCAGTGGCCGGGGGTTCGAGACCCGTCAGGAGTGTTAGCAACGTATCGGGCCTGACAATGTCTCGTGGTGAAGGTCGGCTTGTATTGTCTAACACAGGTTTGTTTCATGGCTGAGAATGTATCTCTTTCTCTCTCTCTGGACTTGTTCTTCTCGCTCTCTCTTACTGCGGGCTTAGGTTGGCGGCCGCATCAAGAGGCATACAGTTCTATCCTGACAGGAAGGAGCTAGTAATTACAACAATTTGTCATGTATTTATAAGCCAAGTCATGTGATATACAGTTGTTACTAATGATATATTATATATTATAAAATAATAGTATTAATATATTAAAATGTTAGCAATGTTGACCGCAATTTGTGTTTTCTAAAATGACCTTCCTTTAGGAATTGGACTGTATAAAATAAAATCGAACGTATCTATTGAAGCTATATTGGTTTTATCTTGAATTTAAAAAAATTTGTTATATATTTTCTTTTGACAGGATGAGAAATGAGAGAGTAAGAGGAATAGTAAAGGATGAGCCAGTCCAGTACAGGATGAGAAGGCACGACTAAGGTGGTATGGCCATGTGAGAAGAATGGAGAGGGAAAAGATGCCTAGGAGGATGTTGGTGGGTGTAGGAGGCTGAGAGGAAGATCAAGGGAGTAGGGAGGAGTGTGGAGGAGAGAGAAGAGGAAGAATAAAGGAAGAGCCAGTTCAGGACAGGATAGAGAAGGCACGACTAAGGTGGTATGGCCATGTGAGAAGAATGGAGAGAGAAAGGATGCCCAGGAGAATGTTGGGTATGGAGGTGGGAGTAGGAGGCTGAGAGGAAGACCAAAGGAGTAAGGAGGAGAGAGGAGAGGAGAGGACTGAGCCAAGCTGGAGGGGCTTATGTTCCAAACAGTGGCTGGAAGCTGATTATTATGATGATGATTTTCTTTTGTCACCTCATCTTACTACTTGTTCAAGTTACACGCCTATGTTCTAATTTCGCTAATGCATTAAATATAAGGTAGGTTGAATTGAGATTAAGTATACCCGCATTTTCGGGGAGGGAGTATGGAAAACCCTTCAGGAAAAATCACCCTCAGCACATCAGACCAGGATTCAAACCTTTATATTACTATCATCAGCAGTTTAGTCTACTGCACGAATGACGCCTTAGATCATGCGGTCACAGAATCGGGCTTTTTTTGTTGATATAAAAACAGCAAAAATATTTTTTGCTAGAGTAGGATCAAATCTACTATTCTACGAATCCGAATCTTCATTTTATTTACGAATCCCGAATCTAGACTCCGTTATTTGTTCGAATCCTCACATTTAATATAATTAAGGATTCCACGTTCCAATCCCTAATTCTTACCTTATCTCACGTTTCTCCCACCCCTCCCAGAGAACGTTGATTGAAAGGAATGAATCTAATTGATGAATATTGTGAACTCTCTTGTCTGACTTCTCAGTCCTTGGCTCTGAACAACCATTTTACAACCTCCAAACCGTGTTTCGAAATGTGTTGTCTTTGTGTTATTTAATTTTATTTAATGTCCCCATAAAACAAATGAAAAGAGGAGAGAGATGACTAGGATCGGATCACAGCCAAGTTTGTTCCCTGCCGGATCGGGTTTCAAGGAGGTGACATCATCCTGCGATCGAGTGACGTCATTGTTTACACCTTATATTCACCTTCTGTAAATATTACTGTAGACTAATCACATGTGTAGGTAGACTGAAGAATGAACTTATCACATGTGTAATAGTGCTATATATGCATGGTAGACTGAAGAATAAACCTATCACATGTGTAATAGTGCATATGTGCCAGGTAAATTGAAGAATAAACCATATCACATGTGTAATAGTGTATATGTGCCAGGTAGACTGAAGAATGAACTTATCACATGTTTAATAGTGCATATTTGCTAGGTAGACTGAAGAATAAACTTATCAAATGTGTAATAGTGCATATGTGCCAGGTAGACTGAAGAATAAACCTATCACATGTGTAATAGTGCATATGTGCCAAGTAGACTGAAGAATGAACTTATCACATGTGTAATAATGCATATGTGCCAGGTAGACTGAAGAATGAACTTATCACATGTGTAATAGTGCATATGTGCTAGGTAGACTGAAGAATGAACTTATCACATGTGTAATAATGCATATGTGCTAGGTAGACTGAAGAATAAACCTATCACATGTGTTATAGTGCATATATGCAAGGTAGACTGAAGAATAAACCTATCACATGTGTAATAGTGCATATGTGCCGGGTAGACTGAAGAATAAACCTATCACATGTGTAATAGTGCATATGTGCCAGGTAGACTGAGGAATAAACCTATCACATGTGTAATAGTGCATATGTGCCAGGTAGACTGAAGAATGAACTTATCACATCTGTTAAAATTAGTATGTAGCAGATAAAAAACTGAAGCCGCTTTCAATTCATGTGCAGATTCTTGCCTACTTGGGAATTGTTAAAGCACGGATGAATTATGGCCAGGATATATCACACCATTGCTTTTAAAATTGTATCAGAGAATGTGCTAACATTTCATTGAACTATTTGGGTACAATGCAGATAAGGTGAAGATAAATATTTCCCTTTTCATACATCTGATTATTGTGTGATTAAATACGATAACAATAGAGCTAGAACATCCGAGTTGCTTGCAATTCTTGTAAACCTGCGTTTATAGAGCACGTCTTCTAACTCTAAATAAAATTAAGACATATTCAATATACACATAATTTTTTTATAAATATATTGTCTTGTGGTTTTATAATAAATACACGCACTATTTTACTAATGACATCACGTCCTCTTTGCTCCATGGAGAAAGTGTTACGTGAATAACTCTCTAGATGCAAACTGGTGGCTTGATAGAGTATCTTCTTGTCCTCCTTGCTCTACATTAGTCCTGTTAGAGCATCTTCCTGTCCTCCTTGCTCCATGGTAGTCCTGCTACAGTATCTTCCTGTCCTCCTTGCTCCATGGTAGTCATGATAGAGCATCTTCCTGTCCACCTTGATCCATAGTAGTCATGATAGAGCATCTTCCTATCCTCCTTGCACCATGGTAGTCATGATAGAGCATCTTCCTGTCCTCCTTGCTCCATGGTAGTCATGATAGAGCATCTTTCTGTCCTCCTTGCTCCATGGTAGTCATGATAGAGCATCTTTCTGTCCTCCTTGCTCCATGGTAGTCCTGCTAGAGCATCTTCCTGTCCTCCTTGCTCCATGGTAGTCATGATAGAGCATCTTTCTGTCCTCCTTGCTCCATGGTAGTCCTGTTAGAGCATCTTCCTGTCCTCCTTGCTCCATAGTAGTCGTGTTAGAGCATCTTCCTGTCCTTCTTGCTCCATGGTAGTTCTGTTAGAGCATCTTCCTGTCCTCTTTGCTCCATGGTAGTCCTGTTAGAGCATCTTCCTGTCCTCCTTGCTCCGTGGTAGTCCTGCTAGAGCATCTTCCTGTCCTTTCCTGTCCTCCTTGCTCCATGGTAGTCATGATAGAGCATCTTCCTGTCCTTCTAGCTCTATGGTAGTCTTGCTAGAATATCTTCAGCCTCGCACAATGAACAGAGACAAGGAACTGTAATTGAACCCGCTACACAAGAGAAGACCTCGTGTCTCTCTTCAACGCGGCCGTTGTCTAATTTTCCGAACCACCGCGTCCTCACAACGGACAAACAACAAAAGAACGGGGGACGCCCGCATCGTCGATTACCAGATTCGTGTCATTTTATTCAAATCCTTGTTGGAGAAGTTCAACCACGCGTGTTACGGTTTAAAGGAAATGGGGCCAAGTTACGTGGCTTTTTCGGGTCTCTTACAACTTTCCTCAATCATCTGATTTGTATTGGTCCAATTAGTGTCCTCCTGACTAAGTTGGCTGGGTGGTTAAATGATAGCCTTGTTCTGATATCTTAGCTCAGCCGCTAGCGTGTCTGCCTACAGAACTAAGGGCGGGTTCGATTACCAGCAAGGCCGAAAAATTTATCGTTGGGTACCGTGGGCTTCCGCTTTCATATTGATGCACTAATGGTCGTAGTATTTGGTGATGTGTCTGGTCTAAATTTAATGTTAGTTTATAAGTCTTGTGCTGATATAAATGATTGGCTTAGAATGTTCACGTTAAATACTTAAAAATATATATACTGACGACCCTTGTTTGGGGCGGAAGGGAACGTGATCTGTATTTTTGTAGTTTTTTTTACACAAAAATACTTTTTAGGGTCTAATAAATGAGATATTGATTCACTAGAAAATTACTACATACAACTATCTGAACAGTTGTTGAATATCTGTTATGAGCAAGCATGAATTTATAAATTGTAAAAAAAAAGGAGGGGGGCACAGATATATTGAATGCAGAAACAATTGCATACGATGGTCCTTGCCCAGTGCCCAGTACCCAGTGCCCAGTGCCCACTCCTACTCTGCCACAACCTAGCAATAAGATGCAAAATAAAAATTTCATTGGTCTCACAACCTCATTGGTCGCCGCTACAGCCGCTCGCCCTCCACTTCCATTAGTCTATAAAAAAAATCATATATTCTAACTAAGGGGGGGAATGTGCCCGCGTTAAATTCACGCTTGGTCATGAACGTCGTGGGACAGATTCCAACAAGTAGACGCTGTCACACAGCTACAAGCATGTCATAATCCAGAGTGTCTGCCAGTCACGAACGTTAGGAAAGTTATGGAACTATATATGGCTCACGAAAATAATTAAAATGTCATGAAATTATCTTTCAGATCTTGCATATTCTGTGAGCCATATTCTGTGAGCCAAGTTTATTGTTCAGGTAAGAATATATTTTTAATATTTATCCAGAATTATCTTAAATTTACAACAATCCCCCAAATGATGACAAAGCTAAATAAATGGTACGGAACTCCACACGGACTTTCTCGCTCTATTTTTTTTAAATGGAGATATTTACTCAAAACGCGTAATATATGTGAAACGAAATAATATACACTAACAAACCCAAGCATAAATTACACTATACTTATGTAAAACATTTTTTAAGTCCCGGTTTTAAATTTTATAATTTTATTTTTAAAGAATTAATGTCATTTGTATGTTTGGACCGATAAAAAAGATCAATATTGGGTCCACAAGGGTCAACACTTCGTATTAAAATTTCGACTTCCGGTTAAAATTTTCGACATTTTATTAGGTGTTGCACACCTTCATGTCATTGCATTGCTATTAAATTCCTCATTTATAAATGTTGACCAATAAAAAATGCAATTATTGACTATTGAGTCTAAAATGGAGATATATCATTGTTGTACAAACATTTCTCCTAAGAAGTTTAAGGAAAAATAACAAACTTTTTGAGAGACTTACTTATATTTAATTAGACTTACTTATATTTAATTACTCTATGGCATTGGAGAATTATTGCGTTAAAACTTAAGTAGTATCTCTTTACAACTAAAGATCACACAATTGTATTAATATATTTGCCACAATCTCAGAAATTGTTAGTTTTATAAAAATATATTTCATATAAAAGTTTTTTATTTTTAATAGTACCACAATTTTGCAATGATAAGTTATTTAGTATATCAAATAGTTGCGGATATACGGAAATTTCCGCTTCTGTAAAGTACCCTAAAAGTCATTTTCATGGGAAAATTAAAATTGACAGGTTTTTATAATTTTAATCGACGCCTAGATACAAATTGTAATCAAAATTGTTAGAGTCGATTTTGAGAAAATCTATTTTTTCTCTTTTCGCCCTTTATTAAACGACTATTAATTTCAAGTTTAAACAGACACACAGACAGACGGAATTGCAAAGACCACTTTTTAGGGTTCGCGGGGTCATGAGACGTCGATATCCATCAACATTTCAGGTTTGATTTTTTTTACGGTCGCAATACTTTACCTTTTGTGTTCGAAAAGTTAAAAAATATAAATATTTGTGTATAGATTAAAAGTTATTGGATTTATAAAAATATGCTTCGAATAAAATATTTGTATTATAAATAGATATACATATTTTTAATGATAAGTAATTTCATATCTTAAATAGTTTCGGAGATATGATAAAAAATGAGAATTTACGCATCAGACCAGGGCCCTTGAAGTCATTTTGCCAAAATATTGAGGGTAGCCATTTTGTTTGGAATATTTATAAATGTTTATAAATGAAATTTAATCAAAATCGTTAAAGCCGATTTTGAGGAAATCGAATTTTTCTCTTTTTGCCCTTCAGTAAACTACCCTTAATTTTAAGGTTGAATATCCAATCCCAAAAACCCCTCGGGGCAAACTTATGAAAACCCTAGATAGCAAGTTTTAGTCCGATCAATAGTATTGTTTAGGTTCTAGTTGGAGGTACAGACAGACGGAAATTCAAAAACCACTTTTTCTGATTCGGGGGGTCATGAAACGTCGAGATTCATAAAAATCTCGAGCTCAATTTTTTTTTACGATCACAATACTTTCTCTACCTGTAAGATGGCGAGAAAGTATAAATGAGAAAATCTTAGAAATCAGAATTTATGAAATTTTGATTGAGAATCTCAGTTTGAGGGGACCGTGCACCGTGTCTTACTACCCGTTTGGGTTATATGCCTATGTACTAACTAAGCTAATGGGCTATATATGAGGCGGGTTTAATTTAGAGAAAGTGTACTTGCATTTGCATTGAGAGAGAGTGGTAAACCATTTATGGAAATCAACCCTCACTACAACTTACTGGTATCAAACTCCAATTTTCCCTATCATTGGCAATCTAGTTTCTTGCTATAGTGACGCCTTAGACCATGCGGCCACCAAAGTGGGCTATTTCTAGTTTTTTTGGTCATGAATAAACCTGTTTATGTATAGCTAATTAAAAATTCATTAAATATAGTTCAGATAATTTGAAAGGCAGTATGTAATGCTTGTAAAATAATACGATAGTATACTTAGTAGGCCGCAAGCCGCCACTGCGGATAATTTTCCGAAAAATGAACCTCTCCGTCCATGTTGGAATAGATGCCCATATTAGTTTGGTCAGCAAAGCAGAACGACCGTCATATGAGGACTGTTTGGATCGCAAGTCAATCACGTCCTTTTAGACGATGACATCAAAATATGAACTGAATTTACACGTGATGTCAACATTTCCCTTGAAAAACACTAGAAATGCTGTCACACCGGTTTCTAGGGGCCGCTGTCAATGTCAGACCGTTTGTTTTATCTACTGAGACACGCAATTACTAATTATTATTATATTTCTAAATGTCTGAGCTCGATAAGAAGACACGAACTTTCATTTGCCTCATTTAATTGCAATTTAAAAAAAACTATTATGTGTTCTGTCTTTTGCCTTGTCCAAATTGAGTCCACCAGCATGTCCTATCAGCTGCTTCCTTTTTTTCAGATCCTGAAACTTCATCTTCTTCCCTTGTTTGTAGTCATCAATCAGTTGCATTCGTGGTCTTCCTGGTCCCTTCCACCCTTCCTCCTATGACGTCACTCAATAAGACATTTCTTCTCATTATGTGAGACATCCAGTTGGCGTTTCCTCGTAAAATCCCCGGCAGAAAGGTGCTATTTTTATTGACTGTTCTTAGAACTTCTTCATTGGTTTTCAATCAATGTCTACACTGGTATCAGTCACATGTTTCATAAAATATATTTACCTAGTTGGCATTACCAAAGCACGCACAGATACTCAATTATTCTAGTCAATCCCAAGACGGAAACCCCACCCTCCAACCAGGTAATTAGCTCGTCTTCCCACTGAGCCACCAATACATGATTATTATTTTCATGCTTGGTGCTTAAAACATTTAAATTACAATCGTTTGAGAGAAAGTTTTGTTTTGGCATCGTGTCCTACTACCCATCCGTATTAGTGGAGGGAGATTGGGAAACAGCTCACGAAAATCCTGTGGGGTTCGAACCTCATCGTGACTAAACGAACTTGACATTAAGTACGCGTGTCCACCGGTGCGGGATGGCTTGGGTTCAGATGCTGGAAAGTTCCGTAAACAATATTAATACGTAGAGTAACTTATCCAAAGTGACAGGTGAGGGAGGTGACAGCGAGAACGATGTGTAACAGAGCACATGTGTTTGTTGATCTGACTGTACTCCCGACATTCTTCCTCCAGGTTTTATGAGCCAGACTCCTTTACTTGGCTCCTTAATGCACGGACAATGACTACATACAAACACACGCACATTCCCTGCAAGTTCGCAGTGCAACAGACTTCGGACGATTATTTTGCGTTGCCTGGAAAATCAATTACAGAGACTTGGGACAAGAACCGTTCATGTACCCTTTGACGCTCTCTTGTACTGATACAGGTGGATGAGTGGTTAGGTGTGCACTATCATTCAACCTTTTTTGTTCGAGTATCCCCAAATATCATTTCTCTTCAACTTTGTACTCCCAAATCTGTTGGTGCATAATACAAGTTATATGATATATTATCTAGTCTACAATTAAAATAAATAAACTAAGTTATTTCCAATACAGTGTATTAAATCATAAGTTTTAAATAAGAAATAAATATTATATATTTAATTTTACGTACCCCTTAGGATCTTTCCGCCTACTCAAAGTTGAATACCATAGGTCTATAGGACCCTGACTTCGAATATTAGGGGAAAGAATAAAAAGGGGGGGGGGCACAATTTAGGATAAAACTAATCTTTACACGCCTGACTGGGATTCAAACTCCAACCTTTTCATTACTGGCAAACCAGACAAAATAAGACTGGTACCTTTGTCCGCACGGATGAATTTTACCTTTACGCGTTCAGTTATAACTTAAAAAAAACAAAACACTCCTACCTCTGTTGTTGAGGCCATTAGCGAACAATTAGACTATGATCGTCATATTCGCTGCAACACAAACAGTTCTCTCTTTTCTTGCAACAATTTTTAAAATTAATCTCCGGCATGTTTACGAGTCTCCCCTCATTACATGCACACATCCCTTCACCTCCTATCCCCCTCCATACCACTGCCACAACATGACTCATTTCCTATCTAAGGTTCAAATTACGCGATAAAGGGGAAAGAAGGAAAGAAAGAAATATAGTTAGTTTGTTTTTAATCTCGAGGTGCAATTTTATAAATAGATGACGAGCTTTTAATCGATATCAAATTACACTTTATAGGTCTATATATCTTTCTACAAACATGTTGAGAATGTTTGATTTATTTTTATCGGATGGCGTAACTGGCCGGTAGGGACATGACATCCAGGTTAGGTCGTCTCATGTGTAGACTATTAGCTTCTCTGGTGACACAGAGGGTACACCATATGAGGTTATCTACACGTATCCCCCAATGAAATGATGTGATGATAGTGAATATGGAGGTGTGAGTCAACCTAACTTAAGCCTAACTATCTAAACCTTAGTGATTGTTGGGGTAGTTCCCTTTTCGGGAAAAATACCTAAGGTACCAGCCGGAAATCGAACCCGGGACCCCTAGGCTCGTAGCCAGCTGAAATTACTACGGGTTCGGCCAGACTGACAAGCGTGCGAGCGAGCTCTCGTTAGTTGTTGACGAGGAGGCTCCGAATCTTGGCTGAGTGAACTGAGGGGGGGTTTTAACAAGTGATTTATTATTGTGGTTTTCTTATCATCTCTTCACGCTAATGGTTATACTTATTTGTAAAGGCCTACTTTGATAATATTGAAGTATTTTAACATATCAGTTTTATATATATATATATATATACACACACATGGAGGTAATGGTTTATGATCTTACCAATTAAATTAGGCCGTTAGTAACAAGTGTGCTAAACCTATCGATATTAATAGAAATGTCAAAATGAGAAGTTTTCGTAGCACTCAATGAACCAACATAAAATAATATTGCCTAGCGCCTGTAAACTATACTGTACCGGGTCGAGCGTGCGCACTTGAAAAATAGAACCAGTTCTATCTCTCAAGCGTGCGCGCTTCAGTCTGGCCACCTCTCATTACAACCAATGTGTTCTATTTTATATTTTAGTCGCTCGCGCGCTCAGTCTGGCCGCCTCCTAATACACCGCGGAGCCGGTTAACACATTGCTTATTAATACACTCTAGTGCCAGAACTGTCTATCCTCATTAGACATATTTTAACTAAATAAACACGGAAGGGGAAAGTTAAACAAGATGAGCCGAGTGTACTTTCCTGGAGAGAGGATGGGAAATCACCCAATATTTCTCACACCCACATCAATGGACACGTGGGCTAAGGCGTCAAATTGGTCCGGGTGTGGTTTACCAGTGATGGGGAAGGCCATCTTGCAGTGTCCTCCCTATAAAAGAATCCTCGCGAGAGTACCAACATTTGAGGACGACGGTATCATATCTTCCAAACACGGTGGCGCGTCTGTACGCTCTGTTACAAGAGACAATAGAACCGAGCGGAAACTCTTTGGTCGCTACACATGACACAATATGATGTATGTACCGCAGGACCACTTAACCTACCCCTGCACCTACTAGTGCCACACGAGCGTACAGCGATAGGTATGAAATATTCTCCTCGTTGGTCTGAGCAGAGATAGTAACCATAGTAACCTCGCAAAGTAACCATTCAGGTTAAGAGTTGTGACAGCTGAACGCGAGCGGCATCAGCCCTGCCTGAAAGTCGTCTCACGGCCGTTCTGAGACAAAACCGGTCTACGCGAACAAAAGCTCCACCCACGCAATTATTATGATTAGTTATGCGTGTCATCGGTTGTTTAGGGGCAACTGTTTAGTCTGACTTTAGGAACACAGCCTCTTGTCTGACAAAATGTTGTGCTAGTGACAAGGAATTACAGAGGGCTTGACCGGTGGGCTTGGAACCGATTACGGCTATGTGCACAGGGGTAATTACAGTCCACATTTTGAATTCAGCCACTATTTTCTAGGGGCAGACTGATGCATTTTCTTAAAATGGATCACTCTACTTATCTATAATATTCAAATTAGCGATTATTTTTTAGATAGACTAAAAGGTCAGTAATATGCTTAGTATTAAAAAAAATGTTAATTACAATTTGGATTTAATTTAGTAAGTAGATAAAGCACGTTGATTTATTTTAATAACTATAAAGTTCATTATTTCTATGTGTGTTTTTTGTTATGTTACGTCATCGGTTTTATAACTTTATCGAAAGTGCAGTGTTCGCTACAAGTAACTCAACCGAATAATGTATTTAAAAATAAAACCTTCTTTTTATGTTCACTTGGTCACAGTTATAATATACACTCTATTTGTGAGCCTTTAAAACATGTCTTGATAATTAATAATTGTTATACCGTGGCTTATTTCACGTCTCCCCCCACCCCTCTCCATCCCGCGCTCCCACAGAGCATGTCGCGTTCCGGTGACCTTGGAGAAAGTGAGACAATTATTTATAAAATAATAGCGGTCTCTTTTCTTTGCGGCTGTGTTTGAACCAGACGTTCTTTTGTTTTCTGACGCGTGAAGTTGCGTCTAAGCTCTGAGACAGTTACTAAAGACACGATCACTGTTACACAAGTTTATCTGCTTTCTTTACCCAACACGATCCCAGTTACACAAGTTTCATCTGTAATCCTTGTCCAACCCGCTCATAGTCACACAAGTTTCATCTGCGATCCTTGTCCAACACGATCACTGTTGCACAAGTTTCATCTGCGCTCCTTGTCCAACACGATCACTGTTACACAAGTTTATCTGCTTTCTTTACCTAACACGATCCCAGTTACACAAGTTTCATCTGCAATCCTTGTCCAACCCGCTCATAGTCACACAAGTTTCATCTGCGTTCCTTGTCCAACACGATCACTGTTGCACAAGTTTCATCTGCGTTCCTTGTCCAACACGATCATTGTTACACAAGTTTCATCTGCAATCCTTGTCCAACACGATCACTGTTACACAAGTTTCATCTGCAATCCTTGTCCCACACGAATACTGTTACACAAGTTTCATCTGCATTCCTTGTCCAACACGAATACTGTTACACAAGTTTCATCTGCATTCCTTGTCCAACACGATCACTGTTACACAAGTTTCATATGCAATCCTTGTCCAACACGATCACTGTTACACAAGTTTCATCTGCAATCCTTGTCCAACACGATCACTGTTACACAAGTTTCATCTGCAATCCTTGTCCAACACGATCCCTGTTACACAAGTTTCATCTGCAATCCTTGTCCAAACACGCTCATAGTCACACAAGTTTCATCTGCGTTCCTTGTCCAACACGATCACTGTTGCACAAGTTTCATCTGCAATCCTTGTCCAACACGCTCACTGTTACACAAGTTTCATCTGCGTTCCTTGTCCAACACGCTCACTGTTACACAAGTTTCATCTGCGTTCCTTGTCCAACACAATCACTGTTACACAAGTTTCATCTGCAATCCTTGTCCAACACGATCCCTGTTACACAAGTTTCATCTGCAATCCTTGTCCAACACGCTCACTGTTACACAAGTTTCATCTGCAATCCTTGTCCAACACGAGCACTGCTACACAAGTTTAATCTGCGTTCCTTGTCCAACACGAGCACTGCTATACAAGCTTCCACTACGTTCCTTGTCCAACACTGTGCTACTGCTCGGTGAACTAGACTACTGCTTGGTGAACTATGTTAATGCTTGGTGAACTATGTTAATGCTTGGTGAACTATGTTACTACTTGGTGAACTATGTTTCTACTTGGTGAACTATGTTACTACGATGATCCCCGTGCTATTCTTCACGATAAGATAGCTGAGTGTATACACTGTTTAGCATAGAAAGATATCAAGTTTAGCTTGCGTAGTTCCACTGCTCTCTTTCAAGGTAAACAGATCATACATGTTTTTTTATCGTCCTTCTATAGTTCCCAAGATGCACCTTGCTCTCCAGGGCACAGTTCCTCCACCAGTCCCAGGGCTGCGGCAAGGAAGTGTGTAGTTTAGCTTCCGACTAATTCACTCCTCGTTGTTGGAAGCCAATGAACTGCGTGGGCTACTAAGGATAGACAGGTCCTACTCTTTGCTTACCTGTGACGTCACGGCAAGTCATGATAGGAGCCCCATGTTAATGTAGTTAGGATTTTTCGGAGAGTTTTACAGATATAACACTACAACAAAAACTGTACATTCTTAAATAATTCTAAAAATAGTCCTACACTGTCAAACACTTATCTTTTTTATTCTGGAGTAGTATTGTCGTAAACGTATATTTTTAAAATCGTTTCCAGCTCATGCTAGTTATAATTTTCAAGGGAAATGTCCAATATCTTCCTGACAGGATGTAGATTAAAAGAGTACTTGGAAGCAAATGTCTGTCTGGAATAAGAAACAAGGTAAAGTTGATTTTTGAAATGCAAAACAATGCTGTCCAGGTGCAGGTGTTTGCACTCGTCAGCGGAAGAGCGGAAGTGTTATAACCAGAAGACAGACGAGAGGTATTGCAGGCTGAACTACTCATTTCCGCAAAATATCTTTGAATTCATCAAGCAGGCAACGTCGTTAAGCTTTGATAATTTTAATTAATTGAGAACCAGTAAGCGCGGCTGCATATGACTAATGCATGACACTATGTTAACTTGACACAGTTTAATTGGGTAGTAATCTTGAGAATACCTTCAAATTCATATTAGTTCAAGTTTAATTGGGCAGTGATCTTGAGAATACCTCCAAATCGATATTTGTTCCAGTTTAATTGGGCAGTAACCTTGAGAATCCCTCCAAATTGATATTTGTTAAAGTTTAATTGGACAGAACCCTTGATAATCCCTCCAAATTGATATTTGTTCCAGTTTAATTGGGCAGTAACCTTGAGAATCCCTCCAAATTGATATGTGTTCCAGTTTAATTGGGCAGTAACTTTGAGAATCCCTCCAAATTGATATTTGTTAAAGTTTAATTGGGCAGAACCCTTGATAATCCCTCCAAATTGATATTTGTTCCAGTTTAATTGGGCAGTAACCTTGAGAATCCCTCCAAATCGATATTTGTTCAAGTTTAATTGGGCAGTCACCTTGATAATCCCTCCAAATTGATATTTGTTCCAGTTTAATTGGGTAATCACCTTGTAAACCACGTCAACAGTTTAGATAATATATAGTGATGAGTGTATTTATTTTTATGACCTAAAGCGTCTCAAAACAAACCTTGAAAATGGCAAAAACGTGGTATTGTCATAAATTAAAAAAGGTTACAAATGTAAGAACCTCAATGTAAGTGGAAATAGAGAACCACTTAGACAGATGTGCTCTTGGGTCAGTCTCACAAAATAAAACCTATTTACGATCAAAATAATTCCTCAGCTTCCCTCTCTTCCAACCTTTTGGACTCATTGAAAACAAAAGTGAGTGAATACCGATTGCAAAAGTGTGTGCACATCAAGATCTATTTACCAAGAGGTCAAAACATGGAAGCTTGGTAACACCAAGATACATCTACTATGAAGTCAAAACATGGAAGCTTAATAATAGCAAAATATATCTACTAGGAGGTCAGAACATTGAAGCTTAATAATACCAAGATATACCTACCATGAGGTCAGAACATGGAAGCTTAGTAACACCAAGATACATCTACTATGAGGTCAGGATATAGAAGCCCATTTGTTTGGTTTTACTGTTCATCACATGTTTTTAAGAAAATATATTTATTGTTGAAATATCGTTAAATTTTGTTAGCACCGTATACATCATGTTTTAAAACTTGGATAGTTGGGACAAAATGTATGGGGCATTCAGACTTAGTTCAACGCAAGCTGCTTCTACTGGCGTATTCAGATATTGAGGACTCAGATTTTGCTTCAAATTTTTGTTGGTTACAATTAAAATGGTGTTTTTCCATCCTCTCTCCAAGAGAATGAATATAAGGATGACATTTTCAGGTCACTTTTACTATCATTTCTGCAAAGAAACAAGAAATTTACATATTTGAATGTTATTTGTCAGCCTCTCGTTTAAACTGTGTCGAGTAAACAAACTGTTTTGGTTGGCGTTACCTGACCTCCAAATAGAAGGACCTTGACTCCAAACTTTATTACAGAACCAGCATCATCTTGTGGCTGTATTAGGAAGTAATAGCCTCCATTAGGTAACCGTGCGAGGAAGGTGGAAGGTGAAATAGGAGAGGAGGGGGAGAGGGCAATAATGCCCGGTGGTTTTGCCCCCGTCCAAACCCTCCTCCTTTGTACGGGCATGTTGCGAGCGGCCGTTTTATAGTTCGCCTTTTTCGTTTGATATCAAACCACACGTTGATAGTACGTGTCGCGGGGTTCGCCCACTTGAGCGCTGCGGTCGTTATCCCAGTAGGGGACTATCTCGACACACGGCTGTTGTGCTGGATTCTCTATCTTGGGAGGCTGGAGTTCCTTCCTCGCCAAGTACATAGTGACATTCCTTCTCTGGTTGAAATCTGTGCCGGGGATGTTCCTTTTATTTGCTATCTTCATCCCTTTCTCTCTTATATATGCCGCTCCTGGCTTGTGAATATCAGTTTACTCAGATACAGTCCAATTTTAAAAGGAAGAAGCTTTTAGAAAATACAATCAAATATTATTGCAGTCAACAATGTTAACATTTTACTATTTTACTATTGTTATTATATTGATAATATATATCAAACGTGACAGCTGAATATCACGTGACTTAACGTATAACTACGTAATAATAGATCTAGTAACTTGTGATAATCGGATAAAATTGAATTGTATCTTGAACAAGAAATGAACTACGGAGCTCTGAGTTAATGTACCATTGCTCTACTGACTGATTCATGCATACACTCGACAACTGGACACACGTCTCACTTAATCGCCCCCAAGACTCGAGATGAAATACAAAACTAGGCCTGAAAATATCAGGAGGAAGTTTATACCCCCTCAGGACCACACACCAAGAGGGTGGAATTACCATGGAGGAACAGGTGGCGGTGGATGGGGTGAATATTGTTTGTAAACTATAATTTGATACCTCGATATTTCCACTCTTAGCTTACTCAAATCGGCGGGAACACAGAGAAAGGTGCAAGTATCTTGGTGTTTTGATTTGCCTGTGATGGATAGATTGGGGTTTGAATTCTGGTCGGGTGCACTGGAGGTGGTTTGTCTCTGTAATGGTTTCACTTTTTCTAAATTTCTCTCTCTCCACGCAAAATCTGACACATTTTCTTTCAATTTGTCCTACTCATACCAATCCTATTAGTGTAAATATAAGCTAGTGATAACCATGGGTGCCCATAAATGTGTGATAATTGGTGCTTAAGGCCCCCTTATCACTATACACTATCTACCTTTTTTCTTAATTTTATGAATTCTTTTGTGTATCTTGAATTTGGCTTCAATTTGCTATTAACAATTTTGAAAGATCAAAATCCAAGTTAACAGAGATACAAATGATAACATGTAGATTTCCCACTATTCCCTCTTCAACAAATTTTTTTTATTTTGTTCTTTTCAATAAACTTGTGAAAAATATAAGGTTTCTTTTTCAATGGGTTCAGCTACAGCTACATTTTATTTTTTTGTAAATTTTTCAAAAATGTTTTTTACGAAAATGGGCTCTAGAAACTCATATAATTACCTTAGAATTATGTTCAGATGCTCTAAAATTCCCTCCCACAAGGTAAAATTCCTGAAATTCTCTCTTCGGACCCCAATCCGCCCCCCATTTGGAGAATTCATATGGGCAACCTTGGTGATATCCCGGACGGGTAGTAAGACGAGGAGCACGGAGGCTGAACTCTCTATGTAATTGTTATGTATTGTGTAACGCCAGCTGGACACACAGCTTGGCACATACCTGGCTAGTTACCTGGCTTGTTATTTGAAGAGCTGAACTCACCAACAAGTGCCTTGTCATCACTCATCATGTACACAACATGTTTTACTGTCAATTAGAACAAATGGGGGACCACTGTTACGCAACAGATGTGTTATAACTAAGGACTCGACTTTGATTCCCTTTTATTATTATTATTTTTTAGCACTGCGTCTTACTACCCGTTCGAGTTATACGCTTAAGTACTAATTACACTAATGGAATAGGAATTGGGAAGGTTGAATTTAGAGGAAGTGAACCCGCATTTGCGTGGAGATAGAGTGGAAAGCCATTTAGGAAAAACCACCTCAGTTCACCCGACCGAGATTCGAACCTCGATCTCCCCGTCCTTGGTGGTCTAGCTCAACACGACTGGCGCGTTAGCCAACTACGTCACCGAGGCGGGTCTTTGATCACCTAAAAATGATAAAATAATGACCTATAAAAGGCCTAAAAATTATCAAATAGTGACCTATAAAATGACTTAAACATAATAAAATAAGGACCCATAAAGTGACCTAAAAAAGATCAAATAATGACCTATAAAAGACGTAAAAATGATTAAATAAGGACTCATAAAGTGACCTAAAAATGATCAAATAATCACCTATAAAATGACCTCTGGTGTTGATCTTTGTGCTGGTCACCCCCTTACCCCCTTTTCATCACTAGTCTATTATCTACACGCGGGATAGTTTTCCACAAGCGGTCGCCAAGTCATAATTCCAAGACATAACATGAAATGTGGTCAAGGCCGTGTATACGTACGTAATCTAATTACATTCCTAAATATGGTCACGGAGTTAGATTATTCCCTGAACAGCAGGTCGGGTCTACATCTCGCTGATGGGTGGGTGGGGGGGATTGGACCGTTGTTTTGGGGTTTCTGTTCGCTCGTGTGTTTCAGGTTGCCACCAGAAGGGGTGGAAAGAAGGTCATAGAGAACGATCAATTTATCGAGGAATATTCCTATTAAATACGCTGGGCCAGTGTTTTCCAAACTGGATTACAGGAAGGGTTTCCAGGGGAGCATGTAGCGATGAACATTTTCCGGGTCAATTTTTAATAGGAGAATTACCCAAAATATTGTGTTTGTATTTTGTAAAAGTATGTGTGTGATTGAAATAAAATAAGCAGGGAACCAAATCACATTTGAAACGTTTTATAAAAGAATCAAAGTAATCTGTCTAAGAGAATGAATATTTTTGTTCACAAGTTTTGTGTATTGGTGTATACCCACCGTTAACCCATAAAAGCAAGTTTACCTTGGTGGGTTCCACTATGGTTTAGCTCATAAGATAACACCATAGTATACTTAGTCAAGGTAAGACTGCTACCTTGCTTGGTTCCCCTATGATACAGCCTATAAGATAGTGCCATAGTGTAATGAGTCAAGGTAAGACTGCTACCTTGCTTTGTTCCCCTATGATACAGCCTATAAGATAGATCCATAGTGTAATCAGTCACGGTAAGACTGTTACCTTGCTTGGTTCCCCTATGATACAGCCTATAAGATAGCGACATAGTGTAATCAGTCAAGGTAAGACTGCTACCCTGCTTGGTTCCCCTATGATACAGCCTATAAGGTAGAGCCATAGTGTAATCAGTCACGGTAAGACTTGTACCTTGCTTGGTTATACTATGATACAGCCTATAAGGTAGAGCCATAGTGTAATCAGTCAAGGTAAGACTGCTACCTTGCTTGGTTCCACTATGATACAGCCTATAAGGTAGAGCCATAGTGTAATCAGTCACGGTAAGACTGCGACCTTGCTTAGTTCCCCTTTGATACAGCCTATAAGATATAGACATAGTGTAATCAGTCAAGGTAAGACTGCTACCTTGCTTGCTTCCACTATGATACAGCTTATAAGATAGAGACATATTGTAATCAGTCAAGGAAAGACTGCTACCTTGCAGGGTGGACGGAGTATGCTCATCTCCCGTTGTTCTATTGCAAGTAAAAGCGTGTGAATTGATCCCACGTATAGAAAAAGAGCGATCCTTGTATCCAGGCCGAGCATTGTATATGTGTGTGAGAGAGAGATGAAACTTTTTGTTACATCCTGACATTGATATGATTATTGTGAAGGTGTTAGGTCCGACCCTGAATGTGCTATAAAACCTCCAAGAGTCTTAATTAACACGTTCATTATATCTTCTCATAGCTACACGCTACATTGCGCCTATAGTCGGGTCGCCATAACAAGGACTTTCTAGTGACAAATAGCACGCTTCGTCGGTCGAATGGCCGATTGGTCTAAGGCGTCACTCTCTCGCAATAGACTGGACATGCCTATTAGGGTGATATCAGGGTTCGAATACCGGTCAGGTGTACCAAAGGTGCTTTTTCCACGCTCTCTCTCACCCTCCACGCGAACGCGGGCACACTTTATATCAATTAAACCTTCCTCATCCCCAACACACACAAAAACGTAATTATAGATCAGCCAATACATATAGAAAAAAAGTCACTATAAATATCTTACAGTTGTCGAAAGGCTCATATGCAGAGCACATGGCTTGACGTAAGTACACATAAAGATAGATTTAGTAAATTTTTGGAATGTTCAAATAAATTTTATTTTTCTTCATGCTCCACGTCTTACAAACCATCCGTGCTATCCGCATATCTGGACAAATGGGGTTGAGATAAGGAAGGAGCAATTTTGAGGAAATGTTTCAGCGCGGAGGGAAAGTGGGAAACTGTTTAGGGGAAAAGGGGAATATCTCAATATAACCGACCGGGATTCGAACCCAGACCGGTTATCCAGATTTATATCGTGTTTTCACCCTTTTTTTTAATACATACTAACCCTTTTTTCACTATTAGGCTCATCTCCCCTCATTTCGAGCCTCGTGTGAACTTAGAAGCCTTGACCTTCCCAAGGATTGCAACCCAGAGGCTCGTGGAAATTTAGAAGCCTTGACCTTGCCAGGGATTACAACCCAGAGCCTCGTGGAAATTTAGAAGCCTTGACCTCCCCAGGGATTACAACCCAGAGTCTCGTGGAAATTTAGAAGCCTTGACCTTGCCAGGGATTACTACCCAGAGCCTTTTTCTCCAAGAGAAGGTCGCGTTCCACGTTCTGAATCCCCTACGATCTCGACCACATGAGGAGGTCAGTCAGGGTATACTCGTGTCTCAGACCGGGGGAAACCAATCTGAAGATGGAGAAATTGGTCCATGGCTAAGTGCGAGGGAGTGGCCAGTCGCGTCACTTGGAATATTGCGAAGGTCTGTCTTGGCCAGGACCCAGAAGTCGACAGATGAGGCAACCATAATTTGCATAACAGCGCGACTGTCAATGGGAGGGATCTCTCCGGCTACTTCTGACTCAATTATGAAACTTCTGTGTTTGGTTTCCCTCTGGACATTAGAAAGAGAGGGAGATAGAATACAGTCAGTCATGCACTGAGGGACATAACAACAAGGACATCTCTTTGGCTTAGTGAGTAGGGCGTCTTCAGTTTAGATATACCATGGAAGTTTCTTCTTCTAAGAGATGCAAGGCAAGTGCTTATTGGATGGAAGGTTCTGCTACTGAGGGAAGTAATACAAGTGCTTGTTGAATGGAAGGTTCTGCTACTGAGGGAAGTAATAAAAGTGCTTGTTGAATGGAAGGTTCTGCTACTGAGGAAAGTAACACAAGTGCTTGTTGAATGGAAGGTTCTGCTACTGAGGGAAGTAAGCGTTGTGCTTGTTGAATGGAAGGTTCTGCTACTGAGGGAAGTAATAAAAGTGCTTGTTGAATGGAAGGTTCTGCTACTGAGGGAAGTAAGACAGGTGCTTGTTGAATGGAAGGTTCTACTACTGAGGGAAGTAAGACAGGTGCTTGTTGAATTGAATGTTTTGATACTGAGGACAGTAAGACAGGTGCTTGTTGAATGGAATGTTTTGATACTGAGGACAGTAAGACAGGTGCTTGTTGAAAGGAAGGTACTGCTACTGAGGACAGTAAGGCGGGTACTTGTTGAATGTAAGGTACTGCTACCGAGGGAAGCAAGAAAGCTGGGTGCATTAGAAGTGTCGCATCATTCAGCTAGTCACGATTTCTTACTGTCAACATAGAACCGAACACAAACAAACCGCAGCTCTTGAGTGACGCAATATTCTGGACGCTATCTTTCTAGAGTCGAGTATTAATTCAATTAGAGCTAACAACAACTTACCAAAACACAGAACTACGTCAGAACACGACCAACTAGCTAACCAACTTTTAAAATAAATATAATTTGAAGGCTTTCATGGAGTGTGTCTAACAGTAGAATAATATTAATAATATTTAGCACCGCGTCTTACTACCCGTTCGGGTTATACGCTTAAGTACTAATTACGCTAATGGATTAGGAATTGGGAGGGTTGAATTTAGAGGAAGTGAACCCGCATTTGCGTGGAGGGAGAGTGGAAAACCATTTAGGAAAAACCACCCCCAGTTCACCCGACCGAGATTCGAACCTCGATCTCCCCGTCCTCGGCGGTCGAGCTCAACACGACTAGCGCGTTAGCCAACTACGCCACCGAGGCGGGTCTAACAGTAGAAGATATGTGTCGTAATGAGCAACGACATTTTTCGGAAATGGTTTTATTGACGCGGCTAAAGGCTGGAAAAATACATTACCCTAACAAATATTGGTCACCAAAACATCCAATCAGAGACTCAGGAGAATTATCTGTTTTTTTCATTTCAAGTATGAACGAGGAAGATAGGATTAATAGGAAATACACCGGGTCGTGATTCGAACCTTCCCCCTTTTCAACGCCAAATTAGATTGAAGTGTAATCTGCGGGACTTCCCCTGTCTCAGATATCTATAAATACTATGAAATACATGATTCTCATATACAAGGATGTAAAGGGGTATGGGGACCCGACGCCCCTGGATTTTGATGTACTCCCGCTTAGAAGGGTCCATATATGTGTATGCAGAATTTATTGGATAAAGGTATAGTAACGTTTTCAAGCACCCCCTATAAAAATCAGCTTTTAAGGACGATTAAAAGTGCCTGTTCAAAATCACGCAATGCGCATGCTTTTATTTTGCTATTCAAGTTCAACGCGCGGATAAGAAACTAACTCAACCTAAAAACGGCACTCGAATAAAAATAGTAATAATTTTAGCATCGCGTCTTACTACCCGTTCGGGTTATACGCTTAAGTACTAATTACACTAATGGATTAGGAATTGGGAAGGTTGAATGTAGGGGAAGTGAACCCGCATTTGCGTGGAGGGAGAGTGGAAAACCATTTAGGAAAAACCACCCCCAGTTCACCCGACCGAGATTCGAACCTCGATCTCCCCGTCCTCGGTGGTCTGACTCAATACGACTGGCGCATTAGCCAATTACGCCACCGAGGCGGGTATAAAAATAGTAAAATATTATATTAATTAGCTGTGTTATTTGGAACATAACAGCTAATAACTTCCTTTGCCACGTTGATGAACGCGAATAACACACGTTTGGTAATATCACCAAGTATGGAACACATTCACGATCCGTTTGGGAGATAGCCCCCCAATATATCCGACATAGAAAGACAGTATGTAATTTAGTTCAGGTCAAGCTGTGAATGTATCAGAGAGACACGACTTTTAAGGAGTTAGAGAATTAGAGCTATAATTTGCAGATCAAAATCTGCTTCAGTGACGCGGAGTCTTTAGAGATTTACTATCTCTTCCAGAGTGACTTACAAACTAACACGAGCCTTTCGACTTTTACACAGCTGTTGCGCCAACTTGACAGAAGCGCCAAACCGCCTGTTTGAAAGGATTAAGCCGAGTTGGATTTTTTCGTTAACATGTTGCAATCGTAGACCCTCATCCCTTGGGTGAGGAGATGATGTAAAAAAACACACCTGTGACCCTGTGATGAAGATTTGTTGGAGACGAATTATGGCGCTTGGTCTTGGGTTGGAAAGAATTTTATTTCTTAAGATTTCAGAAAGAGAAACTAGTCCATTAGGTGAACCTAGGCGGTTGCTTTGGATGCTAAGCTTTTCGGGACGTATTCCAACAAATTGTAAATTTTTAGCGGTATTTAAATTAGATAAGCTAGTAATTATTTCTAGATAAATAAATAACAACTAATTATCTTATCTAATATTTAAATATTTGATCTATTATTAAAAAAAAGATTGATTAGGGGTTTAACAATATAATCACTTTTATGGTTTTATAACATTTGGGATCGCTTTGTCGGCGAATCACTTTGATATTTATTTAAAATATTCCGAAGATATTAAGAGAAAAGAAGGAGAAGAAAGGATAATATTTTTGCACACATCGATTAAAAGGGGCAAGGGGTCACCACTTATTTTATATTTATTTATCTGCCTTATTTTTTTTTGTCCGGTATTTTGGCACCCTATTATTATTCAGCATCACTCACGAAGTGCGGTTTATTTATATTAAACAGATTACAACTGTTGTCCAGATCTTAAGTCTTGCCCAGGGAGCATGAAATCCCCGTGGAAGATTGAGGAGAACTAATGTTTATATTTGTCTTGTAAACAACCAGCCATGATCCACATGGTCTGCAATGGACACAGTAATGTTTACATTTGTCTTTTAAACAACCAGCCATGATCCACATGGTCTGCAATGGACACAGTAATGTTTATATTTGTCTTGTAAACAACCAGCCATGATCCACATGGTCCGCAATGGACACAGTAATGTTTACATTTGTCTTGTAAACAACCAGCCATGATCCACATGGTCCGCAATGGACACAGTAATGTTTACATTTGTCTTGTAAACAACCAGCCATGATCCACATGGTCCGCAATGGACATAGTAATGTTTATATTTGTCTTGTAAACAACCAGCCATGATTTACGTGGTCCGCAATGGACACAGTAATGTTTATATTTGTCTTGTAAACAACCAGCCATGATCCACATGGTCCGCAATTGACACAGTAATGTTTACATTTGTCTTGTAAACAACCAGCCATGATCCACATGGTCCGCAATGGACATAATAATGTTTATATTTGTCTTGTAAACAACCAGCCATGATTTACGTGGTCCGCAATGGACACAGTAATGTTTATATTTGTCTTGTAAACAACCAGCCATGATCCACATGGTCTGCAATGGACACAATAATGTTTATATTTGTCTTGGAAACAACCAGCCATGATCCACATGGTCCGCAATGGACAGAGTAATGGCCGTGCCGCTGTTAATGGTGACTCATCACACAAAGTAAACCCTGTGAGTGAAATGTTGGCATTGTCTCAGGTAAACCTACTCACCTGTATATCCTGGCTTGGCGGGGAGGGAGGAGGGACAGTGGTGCTCACGTCTACCTCTTCAAGAACAATATTTTATAAAAAACTAACATACACTAAACTATTATAGAAGCAGTATTGGCCTTTACATTATTTTACCCCCGTTGCCTAGGTAGCTGAGTTATTGACAAAGAAACGTTACGCTTAAGTTAAATATTGATAAAACCTTTAACAGAACGCGGGTTTGTTGTTTACTGAAATGAACATAAAATTATTTTCCGTGAGCCCATACTTATATATACTTGTAAATATGGTTGGCACTTTCCACTTTAAAAGACAACATATTTCGGTTGATCACTAAGAAAGAGCTAACTGCTCAGGAAATGAAAGGTGACTTCTATAGGAGTGTAGAATGTATCTTTGGGAATAGAATGATATCGTTTAATAGACGGGGTCTCCACACAAATTGTATTGTCATTTGTATTTTCCTTCTCCCCTGTTTGTTCTCCTACTGCCGAAAACCTCCACCCAGGAACGTTACTAGCACCTCAATTCTCTGATGGGTCAATAATAGCCCACTCGTATTGGTGGGCAGGCGGAATAAGTGTCAGGCTGATCTCTGTAGTTCGCCGGTCGGGGCTCAAATCCTACCTGAGTGTAGGCTTATGTAGGGTGTTTTCCTTCTTAAATGGTTTTCCTAGGTCTCTCTCATTTCACGCAAATGCGGGTACATTCCCTCTAAATTATATCTTTTTCATCTCTATCTGACCAAGTTTAGTGAAAATACGTTCAGCCCGGACGGGTGGTAAGAAGATGTGGTGGTAAAATACTGGGATGGGAAGACGCTATTGTAGTAAGATGCTGTAGGGGTAAGAAGATGTCGTGGTTAGAAGCTATGGTGGCTAGACGTTGTGGTGGCTAGACGTTGTGGTGGTTAGACGTTGTGGTGGTTAGACACTGTGGAGGCTGGATGCTTTGGTGATAAGACGTTGTGGTGCTTGGACGCTGTGATGGTAAGACGCTGTGGCGGTAATACTCTGTGATGGTAAGACGCTGTGGTGGTAAGACGTTGTGGTGCTTGGACGCTGTGATGGTAAGACGTTGTGGTGCTTGGACGCTGTGATGGTAAGACGTTGTGGTGGTTGGACGTTGTGGTGGTTGGACGTTGTGGTGGTTGGACGCTGTGGTGGCTGGACGCTGTGGTGGCTGGACGCTGTGGTGGTAAGACGCTGCGGTGGTAATACGCTGTGGTGGCTGGACGCTGTGGTGATAATACGCTGTGGTGATAATACGCTGTGATGATAATACGCTGCGGTGATAATACGCTGCGGTGGTAATACTCTGTGACGGCTAGACGCTGTGGTGGTTGGACGCTGTGATGGTAATACTCTGTGACGGCTAGACGCTGTGATGGTAATACTCTGTGACGGCTAGACGCTGTGATGGTTGGACGCTGTGATGGTAATACTCTGTGACGGCTAGACGCTGTGGTGGTTGGACGCTGTGACGGCTAGAAGCGACTCTAACCAGGTGCACGAAGCACGTCACTGAGTGACGTTGTATGTTTGTGAGCCTGTGTTTTCCCGCCAGATGTGGCCGACATTACCTCCAGTCGTGAGGTCTCTCGCTCCACAGACTTGTTGACATTGTCGTCATGGCAACTGTCACCCTCTGTCACCTTTGTTCGCTTGCTAGGAGATACGCTATAATGATGTCCTTGTTGCGTCATAACTGTCACTTTTGATAGATATTATCAATACCTATAAAATAACAATAATAATATAGTAAAATGCTATCAATGTTTACTGCAAATAATGTTTGTATTTTCTAAAAGGTTCTTCCAATGGAAATTGTATTATTATTAGCACAGCGTCTTACTACCCGTTCGGGTTATACGCACTTACGCTAATGTGTAATGGTAGGGTGATTGTAAGCTGAAATGGTGTACCTACAGTTTAACGTGGAATCCGAACCACGGTGGAGGCCTGGCATTCCACACATTCACAAGTTGTGATTAATACACGATATTGTCAGAGCTGAAGGAAGGGTTTGGCAATCAGATAAATCTGTGCCGGGACTGAGGATTGAACCCCAGACCCTCAGGACAGAAGTCCGACACCTTACCCCTAGACCGCCAGGTCATCCATAAATAGGTATTGGACTGTAGTGTAAGTATTATTCTGGTTAAAAGGAACTTTTAGTAAATACAAACATTATTTGCACTCAATATTGATAATATTTTACTATATTAATGCCATGTTATTTTATATGATATTGATACTATATATTAAGAAGGTAACGTGCTAGACTATTTCATCACCGAAGCGAGTCACCATCGCTAATTCTTCAGGCTAAAGCGGCGGTTTTCATCATTTTAATTTCTTTCTCAATTTTTTTTCTATCTCTGTTATTATCTTAATTTCCCATCTACCTTCCATTTAGCACACATCCTTGTTCCCTTACTTCACATGCTACAACTCGAATAACACTCCCACGACCTTCCATAATTAAACATGTAAACCTAATTAAAAATATTTCAACTGTACATTATGATAAGTCTAGTAAGTCTCTCTCTCTCTCTCAATTTTTTTTACTGTCTGCAGAAAACACGCTTGTAAACCACTCTCGACGTTATTCTAACTTTAATAATTAAACTCTCTGGTCAGCCGGTATTCGAACCGTGGTCTCATAGGGGCCCTTTAGTGGCTTAGACCATGTCATGACCTTGCCCCCATTGGCAGTCCCTGGTGGTTCTAGCAGGAACCTCCCGGAAACCTTCCAGGGAGCAATACGGAGAAGTATTAAAGTTTTACTAATGAGTGTTTAACGTTCCCTTTCTAATTGCCGGCTGGTTTCAATAACATGTTCAAAATCACTTAGCATAGAATGGAAAACCTAGCAAATAACAACAAGAAAACGAGAGTTTTATTCAAATTCTAGCAGTTTTTTTTAATATAGAAAAACACCTTTTTGGATCATACAAAATATTGCTATAGTAGATAAATTTAGTTTAATTTTTCTACAACCTTCTTCGATGACCGCATGGTCTATTGAAGGGGCCCTCAATTATTTTTGATTGAGGTCCGTTTTAAAAACTCGACATACTTCCGCGGCCCGGCAAAACTTCAACAGTGACTCGAGTTTAAGCCCTATAGGACTATACTAATTCAAAAACGTGATTTTATTTCCTTTCAGTTGTTTTATTTATTTATTATTGCTGGCCTTCCATGTCTACTACCCGCCCACCACCAAAATAGCATAATTTCTTCTGTTTATCGCTATCTCGTCAAGGTCCTTAGAAATGTATCTGCGGTCCGGATGCGGACCGCGGTCCACCATTTGGTGACCACTGGTCTATTGCGTCATTATCTTATTAGACTAGACTGATGATGACAAGAAGATCGGGGTTCCAATCTCGGTTGGGTGTACTGAGGGTGGTTTTCTCCAAAATGGTTTTCCATTCTCTCTGCACGTGAGTAAAGGTACACTTCCTCTAAATTCAATCCTCCTCATCCCTGATACACTATTAGCATTCGTTGGAGGTAGTAAGACGCGGTGTTAAAATAACTCTACACATGGAAATATCCTCCATCAGTTCTTCAATATCTGTCAGATACATCCTGGAAATTAACCAGTAATTTTTTTTCGCTATTTAAAATGTTCCTTATCAAATTTTAGGACACCAAAGGTGAATATTCAAGAACTGTTGATATCAACAAGTGAAGTAAATTAAACTAAAAGTATCTACTGGACAAATAGTTTATTAATGTAGGACAAAAAGGTGTTTTACTATATTAAAGAAAACCTGAAAAAATGTGACCAAGACTTGTGTTCTCTTTCCTCCTATTCCCCTCATTCTTCAGGCTGGTATGCCATCTTCGAGGAGGCTACGTCACATGTGACGACTTTGAGAGGAGATTTGCCTGGAGTATGTTAGTGGATTGCAGCCCTATTTAAAAAAAAACAGATCACACGCGCGTGTAGACCTCGCGTGTAAACATGCTATAAAGACATTAGGAGGAGAAGCAGTTCTTTCAGACTCGGCTTTTAATACATCTTATTGAAAATAAAAACTAGCGGTGTGTTTCGGCGGGTATGGGTGGGTGGGTCGTGGGTGTTGACCCTGGAAAGGGCAAGGCCACAGGGTCATGAGTTGGCGGTAGAAAGTGCAATGACACCTCCTAGGGTTCCTGGGAAGACATGTCGCGGGATTTGAATGTTTCCGGCTGGTGGCGTGTCCCCAAAAGAATCTCCGCTGTGTCGCGCTGTGTATGGACACCCCCTACAGGGCTGTACAATATGAACAGGACTGTGTAGACCAGGGAAGTGTGGGGAGAGGGGGACTACCATATTTGATGACACAACGACGACAGTTTATTCAGTCCCATGTTATAAGCTATGGATCAACTAAACTTTAGTTTTGATAGTATGAGGATAATAGACGACTAGTTTTGGAGGTTTAAGTAAGGTTTTTTAATGGTTAATGTAATCTACAGTCATATTTCCATCGAAAAACCTTTTCTGACAGCTAGAACACTCACTAGATTTACTTTCATATAGGCTTACCATACGTCCCGGTTTGACCGGGACTGTCCCGGTTGAAGGTCTAGTTCCGCGGTCCCGGCCAGTTTGTCATTTTGTTCCGGTCAGAAGAAAAATTTTAAGAATATGAAAAATTAACAAAACAATGATTGAATCTAGAGAAAACAAAAGCAAGGGTAACTGATATTGTTTTCAAACTTAAGAAATTGGAAACAATTTTTGAGGAAAGGCGGGATAGTAGACTTATACCACAAGGAGCAAAAAAAAATGTTCAAGGCACTAGAGGGGGCTGGAAGTATTAATGTTGATATAGTTACGAAATAATTTACCAATTTTAATTATCGATGAGTGTCCTACATTGATCGGGTGAAATAAACTTAGATGAACTATTTGATGAAATGGTAGTTGCCAAGGCATTTTGCTCCTCAAACTGTGACACTTTGAAAACTGCGAACTGAAATTGTGAAGAAAAGTGTGTTCAACTATTCAATCACTTCAAAGGCCAGAACATTTCTGTATCCAACCTCGGCCGAGTTGTGGAGAACGTTTTCTCCTGTTGAAAGGGTGTTCTTACTGATGAACAATGTGTGGTCTCAGGAAAGAGGAACAATGGTAGAATCAACAGTGAAATGCCTAATGTACTGCAAAATAAACATTGAAATAAGTTGCAATGACTTTTATGAAAAGATAAAGAATAACAAATTATTTCTAAAAAATTATTATTATTATTATTATTATTATTATTATTATTATTATTATTATTA
>CABFWB010001492.1:65495-99035 GCA_902151455.1 Timema bartmani
TCCCATCACTTGTCCCTGTCTGGTCTGTGAGTGTCCCATCACTTGTCCCTGTCTGGTCTGTCAGTGTCCCATCACTTGTCCCTGTCTGGTCTGTGAGTGTTCCATCACTTGTCCCTGTCTGGTCTGTCAGTGTCCCATCACTTGTCCCAATTTGGTATGTCAGTGTCCCATCACTTGTCCCTGTCTGGTATGTTAATGTCCCATCATTTGTACCAGCTATATGTTGTTATTATTGAGTTGAGGTCCTTGCAAAATGTACTACGGCTACAGCAACCCTCTTAAACTACCTGTCATATACAGTACCACTCACTTGGGTAGTTCTTGCCCCAATAGGTCACACAGTATCTACAGTACCACTCGCTTGGGTGGTTCTTGCCCCAATAGGTCACACAGTATCTACAGTACCACTCACTTGGGTAGTTCTTTCCCCGATTGGTCATACAGTATCTACAGTACCACTCACTTGAGTAGTTCTTGCCCCGATAGATCATACAGTATCTACAGTACCAACCATTCACTTGGGTAGTTCTTGCCCCGAGAGACCACGAGGTGTACAGCGCATGTGCAGTAACCGACCGGAAACGTCTCTCGATGCTTCTTTCAATTAGCGACCTGTGTGAAGTGAGGTGTGTACAGACAGGTTCATAAAGCGAGACAGTATTCCTCGTATGTGTGTGTTTGTGTGTCCGCTGAGCAAATATTGTCTTGGTTCTTTGATGACCTTCAAGGATTATCATAACATAATGAAACAAATCATCTTCTTTTATCTAGCCAAGGCATTACATCAGTGTAGTCGCAAATGTTGGCAGGTATAGCAACTACATTCTTCACTAAGCAATTGCCCGTTACAGCCAGCATAAAAAAACAAAAAACAATCAAAATGTGGAGAAAAGTAATCTAATTTTTACTAGCCAAGCCAGTATTTTTTAAAAATCTCCGGCCCTATTATAACTTCCAAGCTTCTCTATTCTGTTGTTTACAAATGACCCTAAAGCTCGTACATAATAAACATCCTGGGGAAGAGGCGGATTAAATTTTTCGAGGCCCTTTATATCGGTATTTCTTAACCTTTTATTACTCGCGACCCCCTAAATATCCTAACATATTTTTGCGGCCCCCTAGTTTTTACTAACATATTAATCATTAAGATTTATTGCAAAATAGTGGCTTTATTTACTGATTATTATAACAAACAAATAAAACAACATAAATTAATTTACTTAAATGTATTTAATGGGACCTGTGCTGTTGAACACTTTCCAATAATTTGTCTATTCTTGTTTCAATTGTATTATGCAATGCTATTCACATGCAGGAGTCGATTCGGAGTCAATTTCACTGCTTCGTTTTAATATTTACAAATGTGTAACCTCCCTTTTCACATAAATAAGTTGAAACAAAAGGCAGCACGATTTTGAATGGCGATAGTAAACAGACGTGGATTATTTGTACTGTCAGTGATTTCAATTATCCGTACTTTCCCCTCAATTAGCCCGGAAAATCGAGTTTACTGTACTTACACTATTACAATCATCGAATTCTTTCTTCCAAAACGTAAAATTTAAGATGATTAACTTCAGTAATAGACTTTTTCGAGGCCCCCCAGAAAACTTTTGCGGTCCCCCGGATAAGAATCACCGCTTTTAGGAAATATTATACATAAACTTATTTATGGGACTAATATTTTTCTCAGATAATAAATTCGACGCCTCGCCCTTTTATTTTCGGACGTTTTCAATTCAAGTAACTATTTTCACTTGAAGATGCCTGAGGCGAAATGTAGTCTCATTTCATTATTGCGTGTAAAACATTAGTTCAGGATATTATTAGTCTGAATACAAGAAGGACTCTAGTGCAGCATCGGCACGCACTCAAAAGAACGGCATTTCTTTGACACCCAACAGCGGTCTAATACTCTCAATGTTGACTAGGACATTCGTGTTCAAGGATATTAGTGCTATACCTTGATTTTGGTTGGAAGAACATCAGAGAAAATCAAAACATATTTCTTTCCGGCCAACATTGATATTTAATTGTTTTACTTTTTTCCTTTTTAAGATAGGATTAAAAAAACACTGGTGTTGATGCGTTGGTAAATAACTAAGGTGTGAGAGGTTTTATAAGTAGCATTAATATCCTTGGACACAAATTTCCTAGTCTAAATATATCCTACCAAACCGGCATGCATGTTCTCTGCAATCACATTTCCAAGCATTTTTCTTTTAATTTCTCTTGAACAATTTTAGGATTAAACAACTTAATTGAGCTATTTCAAGTTGATTCCTTTTTTGTTTGAAATATTTTAATTTATTTCCTCTCAAAATGTTAAGGCACCGACAGTTAGAAGAATTCAAAATAAATTTACAAAATATTGTCGCAGCACATTTATATTTAATTACGACAGCAGGTGTGAGTTAATAAAACAAAGTAATATTAAATATAGTCATGGTTTAAATAAACAGGTGGTCTCGTATTATTGCTGTTGTTTTATGTAACCAGAATATTTCATCATCTAATTCTAGTCAGTTCGTTCGAATTATTTAACATGGCAAGTATTGTAAAAATCACACACTTGAACTTTCAAATAAGTAGTGTGCTCTTCACAATTATGTTTGAATATCTTTTAGTCAAATATGGTGTCAATAGGCCCTAATTTATGTTTTAGCATATTACTAAACAATAATCTTAATTTAGATACATACAAGTTTGATGAACTGCAATGCAATAATAATAATTATTATTATAATTACGAACGTCTGCAGCTCGCCGGAAAAACTCGTCTTTGCGCATGCGTGAATTTTAAACTGGTCTGCGAAAATACTCGAGCATGTGCATGGACACATTTTTCAGCCGATCTGGAGACTCTACAGATAATTTCTGTAAAGTTAATTGAAAGTTTTTTTTTGTTAAATCCGTGAATTAGAACATGATTTTACGAAAATCATCTTTTATAATTAGAAAACATCAATTCAAAATAAAAAAACACATAATATATTTGTGCTTTGATGTGAAAAACACAATATATCCCATTGATTTGTAGACTAAAATGTGTCATTTTTACCACTCCCACCATGTTATTAATTTGTAGGTGATCTTTCTGTGTGACGTCACATTCCGAATTACTTCGAGGATATCCGAAGCTCTAGATCTGTGTTTTTATTTAATCTAAAAATTGTCAATAAGACGTCTTAAGATAACTTTTTATTTATGTTTGTAGATGTTTAACAAAGAGCAATACAGTTATATAAATAATTCTTATCTTCCAGTTTAATTAATTGTAGTGATTATATCATTCCTTCTGAAGTTTTAAATAGTTGGGTCAACACATTAAAAATGTAGGATTTTAAGGTAAAATATTAAAATGTGTTTTTTTTAATATTCTTATCTCAGAAATCTAAATACTAAGCTAGAATTAGAAAGGTGTGGAAATCTTTATTTAAAAAAATATTCGCCATTATTTAACCTAATATTTTTTCTCTTTTACAATTTATTTAATAGGGGATTTGTAAGAGCACAAGATTTGATAACTAAATAACTTTCACAACGTTCAAGGAAAATACCCCTAGGACACCCATACCCATGTTTACTCCACATACTCTATAAAACTAACTAAACTATTTCCATTTCCGAAATATTTGTCACAGCTACTACTTTATACAATAAAAACGCGGACAAATATTCGTAAAGACTGGCAACAACTACATATTATGCCAATAGATACGTTTTGAAAAAATTTGAATTTATCACACTACAACTAGCTCATGTTCACACCTCCACAATCCTTCACACTACAGCTTGCTCGTGTTCACACCTCCACAATCCTTCACACTACAGCTAGCTCGTGTTCACACCTCCACAATCCTTCACACTGCGGCTAGCTCGTGTTCACACCTCCACAATCCTTCACACTGCGGCTAGCTATTGTTCACACCTCCACAATCCTTCACACTGCAGCTAGCTCGTGTTCACACCTCCACAATCCTTCACACTGCAGCTAGCTCGAGTTCACACCTCCACAATCCTTCACACTTCCTTCTCTAGGATTGTAGAGCGAGTATTCAGGAGTTCTTGTAGAATTTCCTCAACATCCTTCAACAATGCTTCGAGTGGTTTACGAGAGTCCACTTCCTTCACGAATCCTTGCTTCTGATAGATCGTGATCAAAGGCATCGACTCCGTCTCGTACGTCCTAAACCTCCTCCTGATCACCTCCTCATTGTCGTCCTCCCGTCCACTGCTGGAGGCTCCTCTCTGAAGGATCCTCTCTCTGCAAACCTCCTCGCCGGCGGTCAGATAGATGACGCCCACCAGATCCACCCTGCTCGCCACCACTTTGTTCCAATAGTCAAAGTTGTCCTTCGTCACCGGGTAGCCGTCAATCAGGAACAGTTCCGCCGGAGGATCCTTTTCTATCGCCCCGATCAGAAGAGTCGCCGTGATTTCAGCAGGGACCATCATTCCTTTCCGGAAGTGTTCGTCAATTGTTGTTGCATATTTGGAGCCCACTTTCACCTTCTCTTTTCGGAGTAATTCCCCCGCCGATAAATGTCTGTAGTTAAATTTCCGGGCGAGGGTTCCACAAAGAGTACCCTTACCGGAACCAGGGCAACCCAGGACGAACACGATCTTGGGTTTGATGACATTCATCACAGCCTGGCGCACAATCACCTCCATTATCTGACGTAACGCTTTGTTATGCGTCTGCCACTAGGATTATAACTCACAAAATATATTTAAAATTGCGAGAAACCAAGCCTTACAAATTATGACCGGTAATCAAAAGAAAATTATTGCGTGGATTTGTGTAACTTGTGACTTCTGTGTTGTGAAAGTAATCTTGCTTTTGTTTGTTAATCATCAGTGTTGCCATCTAATTCACTAATTGCATTTCAAAAACAAATTTTACCTTGTCAATCTTTGACCATAAGCTAAATAATAACAAAGTAATCTACATCATTATTTCATTGTAAAGTCTCGTCTTTCAAAGGCCAAATTTGTATTTCAAGATTAAGAAGAGGCTCTGCGTGTTGGTAAATCAGGTCGGTGAAAGGTTATGTAAAGTCAATAAACAAACGAAAGCAGATTTGAACTGCCCTTGCTATAAATTAAATTAACGCGCTGACAAATTACATTAAACCGTTTACTATACAACAATGCAAAATATCATAGATACGTCACCAATCATGTTTAAACAGTTTTATTTCATCAATAGCCTGTTTATATCTTATTTTAAACACATTATTTCTAAAAAATTATATTTTTATATAGTAGAAAACGGTATACAACTATTAATGTACAAAAGACAATTGTGATTGAGCAACGGAGGCTGGTTTTGGTTGTAGTAGAAGTTCTTTCTTCAACCGTCGGAGCGTCATGTTCACGACATTCACGATCTCTGTTAGTGAGCTTTAAAAGGTAGATTGGAGCGGTGCTAACATCAAAAATATAGTAGATGAGTAGAGTATTATTGAGTAGGTATAATAATATTCCTTGTTGCTAAATTGCTGTGTTTGCTCTCAAATAAACACTAGTCTATTTAAATGATTAATATAAGAAAAAAAGGTTATTGAGATTAAGTTTTATAATACGTTTAAAGTAAAAAGGATAAGTTAAGTTGTTTCCCCATTATAAAATATGCTAGGTAAAGAGGTCGATTTTTTATCAGATAAATATATGCTAATCAATAAATAACGAAAGTTATTTTAATTTTGATATTTTAAGTATAATTTAAGATGAAAATAATGACAAAACTTCGGGAGTAGACTGGACGATTTGTAGTTACATTATATTTGACCTAGTACATTATATGTGCTGACATGAATACATTTATTTAAGGTATTTAACGCGCACTTTCTGAATCGACTGATCATATCAGCACATGAGAATTTAAATAAGCAAGCGCGAAAGAGACCACCAATTTTGCCGGGAAGGGTATTTTCACATGACTACCAAGCTTCTCTTACATACCACAATCAACAAGGAACCGACGGATTTACTTCCCTTCCAAAGGTAGCTGTGATATTGATTTTTATAGCTAAAAAAATCCGTAGATCCCGGCTGGGTTTGAACCCATGATCATCGAGTTCTAGAATTGTTTCACCGAATGAAATAATTTAGTACACTAATATTTTGAAATTATTCTCTGTATAATTATCGGCTATTTAATTAAGACTTTTTGAACACCTGCTTCTTCCCCAAACTGTCCCGCACCGCCAGTCACAAAATATGCCTTCCTCATTAGAGTAATTAAATGCTTATAACTCAAGCGAGAAATAAGATTAGGAACAAAAAAAAACTGATTGAAGTAAACGCCTGGTATTCTGCAGATATGTTGGCCCGCGAAGCTCTCCAGTTAGAAGTGTTGCCGACCTAGACAGGCGGTTCCCCTGTGTGTAGTGAAGCACCCATGCAAAACTTCACCCATTACTTCCTTGACAATTAAGTCCAGAGAGTTGGTTGACGAGGCTACCTATTTGAAAGTCTCTTCTCTAAAAGAACAAGATGTTATCCCGTCCTTGTCAGGTTACCCGTGACATACACCATCACCATTCTCTGATATCAACCTCTAGGCCGGTGGAGTGCTACAGTTTGTCACGAGATGTCAGTGTAAGTAAGCAATGTAAAGCGAAGAAAAGGTAGCGCCAGATGGAGATAGACATATGATTGGCAGAGCTTGTGACGTCACTCAGTACACAGGCCATAGCGTAACATACACAAAGCTATATAGAAGACAAACTAGGATGTTAAAAAGTAGGTAACATTTTGGAACCTTAAATAACAAATAAACCAATACTCAATTAACGTCATCATATACAGGCCGTTCGGAAACTCATAGCCCAAATTGCACACATAGCTTGTTTGAACCAAAAGTAATACAAAATCCCTGTACACTTACATCCAGAAAACTATGATGATACCATTAAATTGTGTTCAAAGTTTCGGCGTATAGTGCCGGGATAGCAAAGTTGTTAAATTATGTGTGTACAGCAGGTTTCATAGGAGCTAGGAGCGTGGCACTGCACATGGCAAGTATTTTCTGTGATGCAGGACCGTTAATGATGAACATCAGAAAGTATTTCATTTCTAGATAGACTGGTGTGTTGTGGTATATTCTGCTGCCGTGCTCCAAGATGTCGAGGTTTGTAGTGCCGCGCTCCTAACTCCTATGCAACATGTTGTACACGCATACTTGAACAGTTTTGCTCTTCCGGCGCTGAACACAATTTGATACTATTAGCATAGTTTGCTGGATGTAAGTGCATAGGGATTTTGTATTACTTTTGGTTCAAACAAGGCTAAATGTACAGTTTGGGCTATGAGTTTTCGAACCACCTGTATGTGTATATATATATGTATGTACTGTGTGTGTGCTGTGTATCAAAATATAACTGTTATGTACTTGGTGACGTAAGTAATGACATCGAATTCCTCAAATTGGCGCTACCTTTCTACTCTCTTCACAGTGAGTGTATGGTCCACATTATGCTACCTTTCTACTCTCTTCACAGTGAGTGTATGGTCCACATTATGCTACCTTTCTACTCTCTTCACAGTGAGTGTATGGTCCACATTACGCTACCTTTCGACAGATCAGGAGGAACCTTTAGAGAATACAAACATTTTCTTGCTGTTGACATTGATAACATTTTACTATATTGTTATTTTTATTTTGTATGTTTTGATAATACCTACCAAAAGTTACAGCTGCAGATCACATGACTTGACGTTTTAATACGTGAAAATGATTTAGTAACTTAAGTAACTTTCAAAAAAGTTTCATTCTATCTAAATTGAACTGTACCAAACTTTGGCTATCGTAGTTGTTGGTATGCCTGTTCTGGGGGTGGGGGGGAGGTAATCAAGTTGGTTACGTTACCCCGGGTAATGTGACATCATCTCCGCTCCCGGGGGAAGATTACACACCCTTCTTCTAGGGGTTGGGGGGTTGTTCTCAGATAACAGCGAGCACTTCCATTAAGGGGATTGTCCCTCGCCATTTAACTAATGTAGTGGCTCATCCATTTCACTTCATTGATTACACGACCACCGGATTTTAATGGAGGTGAGACGAAACCCTGAGAGAAGATTTTTTTAGTTTCGATTTTAGATTAACTCTTAAAGGGGGTGTAGAAATTCCTAAATGCCAGAAAGAAAGTGGGTTTAAAACGTACTACGTCGGACATTAGGAAAACAAATAGGGGAGGAAGAAAATACAAATGAAATACAATTTTTGTGATGACCCCCCTATTAAATGACATCATTCGAATCACTAAAATCCATTTCACGCTCCTATAGCAGTCACCTTTCGTTTACCGAGTATGTAGCTCTTAAGTTAAGAGTCTTAACGATCAACCGAAATATATAAACTTTTCAGAGTGGGAAATGTCAACTTTTAAACCGTGTTTACAAGTTTAGATATGTATAGGATTATAGAAAATAGTTTCAAGTTAATTCCAGTAAACACCAAACTTGTAGTATTGTTAAAGGTTTTGTTAAAATTTAACCTAAGCCACGATATCTCAGCTACCTAGGCAACCTCCTAAACGTTCTGACTCTAGTTTTGATATCCCAGTTGTTTCAAACGCCTTTTGAAGGTGACAATAGTCTGCGTAGTTTAGAAGGTAGAGCATTGACTCGGTAAATGTTGAGACCCATGAATTAAGTACCCCTCCCTACCACCCCCCCCCCCCCCACACACACAGTAAACATATTTTATAAATTTGATAAACACAATCTAACTTTTTGTTTCTAGCAGGTCAAACGATTGTTAGATTTGTGTGTTCATGTAACTTATCTTACACACACTGGGGGTCACGCTGACTATATGTCAGGTTCATCTGGTCTAGTTTGCATTTGACGGGAAGGTCGGGGGTTTTAGTTCCGGATGGATTCACCAAGGGTAGGTTATCGTAAATAGTTTTCCAGTCTTCCTATATCCAAATGCGGGTACTTTTCCACTCTAAATTCTACCTTTTGTATTCCTTCCACCTTAGTGCGTCCATCCCGGATGGGTAGTAAGACGTGGTGGAGGAAGATAAAATCTCACTCTTAATAAATAATTTACATCGGTGCAGTAAACTCCGGCTTTCGATGTTTATCTTCGTCTTAGAGAAGACACCTTGAAGACTGTTTACACGTAGCCGACATTGTTTACATAAGTTTATCTCGACCTAATAGGGTGGGAAGGGGGTAGGTAAGGTATCTCCGATCAGCGTTGCCAACTGTACAATCTGGATTCTGCTTATACCAGGGGCGTAGCCGGGGAAATTGAGAGATTCCCCCTTACATAAAATTTTTAATTAAATATTACATTGTAAATAATGTAAATAAATATTGTGAAACCCCTCCAGTCCAGCGCTGATGTCAACAGTCCGCTGTTAAAAGTTAAATTACCTACTGTTACTGTCTTGAGGTTTGCTAAAAAAAATGGTTTTGGCTCTACAGGGTCAGTACATAAAAAGCGCGTGTGTATTGGCCCCACCAATGTCAGTAACTACTCTAAATTCAACCGTAGCACATTCCTAGCACATTAGAGTAGTTGGCACATAGTCATATCCTTGGGAGCCAAAACTACAACTAGTTTCTTAACATCTTCAAAAAAGGGCCTTTCATTGTTATTTATTGACCATACATGACGTATGAACATGTGAAAGTAGATCTAGTAGCTTGTCTAGCTTACCTATGAAAATTTGACTGTACGTGTGGCTCAACTTCAAATGAACTCTTTATCACAAACGGTTTAGCTTTATTATTATTATTATTTGTCAATTTAGGTTGATTACAAGAAAAGTCCTTAGCTTTGTCAATAAAGACGTTTTATTACTCTTGCTGTAACTATACCCCAATTTTCATAAGCAGCTAAAAAAATAAAGCTACCAAACTTACTTTCACGTATTCATACGTCAAGTCATGTGATCTGTGGGTGTCACTTTGATAGATATTATCAATACCTATGAAATAGCAATAATAATAATAATAATATAGTAACATGTTATCAATGTTTACCACAAAGATTTGTTTGTATTTTCTAAAAGGTTCTCCAAATATCCATTTGTAAGACAATCAAGGTATATTTATCCACCTGGATCTCTCGGGTAACTGGACAAGCTCCGGGTCAGGATAATGATAGAGGGAACACTGTGTTTATTCTTGTAATCCCCCCCCTTCCATTCCATCACAACCCTCAAGACAAAATGTAAACACTTGTGTTTCTATTCATATTTACCTGGACTCACGGACCCACCAATGAAACCGTCGAATGGTTTGAGTTATGACCTCAAGAGGTTTTTAATTATGGTCTCGTGTTTGAGTGCCTTAATAACACTCCCCACCCTCACCCATCCCCCGGACGCGCATCTCCGAGGAAGATGTAAGACAGACGGACCCCGCCCTGACGTCATGTATTTCAGATTGACCCAGACGAGAAGTCCTAGTCTTGTTTGTTCTGGGTCTGGGTCTAATTGTAGGGTCTGCAAGCTTACTAGTCTGGTATCACTGTGGATATATATTCTTCACGCTGCCCTTCCTAACTTTGGGGATATTTTGGTTTCTATTTCAGGCGATTGGCCCTTTTCATTTGGCGTGGAGATGCAGAGCCATGGGAACAAACGGTTATCTTCAAGAATTTTTTTTATTGTTTTGCAATTTTATTTTCTGAAAATGTTTGTTCAAGGATAGAAGCATGTTGATTAAGTTATATTTTTTATATACACAACTTCTCTATAATTTTAACAGTGCTCAAATATCGATAAAATTAACATTTTTCAATAGAAAACTGCCGGCTTCATAACAAAAAATAAGAAAATGTAACAATTAATAAACATCGGTACATTATCTTAGAAGGTGTGTTGAAAATATTAACACAAAAATCTCACTCGTTCTCGAGGAAACTGATATTTCCAAACGTATGATTTTTCCATAAGACCTGTCCGGTAGTTAGCGCCATCTACGATTTCCATGATTCATCTGTTCTTGTTGGCGTGGAAGGATACTTCTGTCGGTTGTGAAGCCACGCCACGCCTTTCACCCTCCCACCCACCATCCCACAAAATAGACTTGCACTCGACAGGGCCAAGGGCCTTCAGCTGCCGGTGATAAAAAATGTATTTTTTTATTTTAGTGCGCTTGTTTTAGTTCGCGATTATTTATCTTGGCTAAGTGGTTAGGGAATCCAAGCAGTGCTCTAAGCCCTAGTGGACAATGATTGTGTACGCAGTCACTGAGGACTAAGGTACCAAGGTCGGGTGTTTAATGCTGACAGATCATCTAATGGCTGATTAACCGGGGAATAATCCGCGCATCGCTGGTCCAGTAACCCTCCTTTTAGACTCTATTGCTGATGATGGGGAGACTGGTGCTCGAATCCCGCCAGGTATATTTAGGGTATTCTTCCCCATAAAGGGTTTCCCACTCTACATCTACGTAAATGCGGGCGTATTTCCTTCTGATTTTGTCTTCCTCCTCCCTTCCCCATGAGGGTAAGTAAATACATGGATATCCCGAGCGGGTGGTAATAAGTGTCGCAAGGTTTTTACTTTACGACCTGCACACTGTCAGGACGATAACTCTAGGATCGATGCGCCAATATAATGGTAGTTATATAAACTTAGCCTAACCTAACCTAACCTAACCTCTGACCTCCCAAGTCTCCAAGAAGGTCTTGTACCTGTCCGCGTGCGACCTGAGACACGTGAAGATAATTAGATTTCACACGTGTTCGATGGTTGAATGAACTTGAGGTACTGGTGTAGATCCCCCTTTTCACCTTCTAACCATCCAACATCTTCTTTTTACCATTTTTTACCCTTCATGAACGGACGAAGTGGAATGTTTACGAGACTATTGTAGTTTTTTCTCTTTATATTTTTAATTTGTGTCACATGACTTGTCTTTTTTTTACACGTATCTTTATATTCATCCCGTGGTTTGAGTTCTCTTGTATTCGTGCATCTTTGGAGCTCTGCCTTCACGTGAGTCTACTCTATAGGAAAGGGAGGGATGGGGGGGTAAAAACACGCCAAGTCCAAAACATACCGAGGTCAAAGAACCAACCGAAGTAAGTTTCACGCGTTTCAAACAGTTTAGAAGATTATTACAATGAGGGTCAGTCATTCTTTGGACATACACTTGAATAGATCGTCAGCTGGAGACGGAGTGCAGTTAAAGAACGTGCTATGTCCAATATCAGGATAAAGAGAGCTTGGGAAACATCTTTCACACATATTGATTACCTTGATTTCTGTGTTTTAAGACACATCATCCAGCCCCTCCGGCTGTTAATTCATACATTTATAGTAGAGATATGTGAAACTCGAGAATATCTCGAAAATTCAAGAAAAAAATTATCTCGATCTCGACTTGAAAGTTAAAAAAAATCAATCTTGAAAATTCGAGAAATAAAAAAAAGCAAATAATGGTCCTAAGAAATTATAAAACCAAACCGAGAATTTGCTATTTCCAATAATACCGTAATAATCCAAAAAAAAACACCTTCATTAAGAAAGGTTTAAGTTATAAATATTGTTTTTCAATATCAAAATTTGACGATATAAGCTGTTACACTACAAAATTAAATTAAAAATGGTGTTCATTGTAACTACCTATCACAATTTTATTAATTGTATTTAAAATGTGTACTAGATAGCTCAAGGGTTTGAATGGACTATGTATAAGACAATCTAAATCAAGCGCCAGCTCAAATGTCCAAAAGGAACTCTATAAAATAAATAATAACAAACATAATCTACACTTTTTTACTTTCAAAGAATGTTTTCTCGTCTCGTGTCTTGATACTTTTTAATATCCTCGTTTCGAGATCGTCTCGAATTGAAAAAATGGTTCTCGCACATCCCTAATTTATAGGCATTATTTTTTAGTACCGCGTCTTACTAGCCGTTTGGGTTATACGCTTATGTAATAATTACACTAATGGTTTTAGGGATTAGGAAGTTTATATTTGGAGGAAGTGTACCCACATTTGCGTATAGAGAGAGAGTGGAAAACAATTTTGGTAAAGCTACCCTCAGTACACCCAACTGAGATTCGAACCTCGATCTTACCGTCATGATCAGTCTAATATATTGCTAGAGTAGCGCCTTAGACCACGCGGCCACCGAAGCGGGTAAATACCTTAATCAAATATCCCTTTGGTCATGACGGAATTATTAGAGAGCTGTAGATACGATCTTTGATGAACTTGAGTTGTGGCTACGGACAGACTTGTTGCTGTAAAGGAGACCCTTACTCCCCCCCCTCTTACAACAAGACGGGGGGGGGAGGGAGTAGCCTACCCCCTTCCTCTGCCACAGGACGGGAGTAGCCTACCCCCTTCCTCTGACACAGGACGGGAGTAGCCTACCCCCTTCCTCTGCCACAGGACGGGAGTAGCCTACCCACCTTCCTCTGCCACAGGACGGGGCAATGGTCGAGAAAAGCAGCAGGATCCTGTCCTCTTGTCTCAAACTATCTACAAACATCGGACCGAAATAATTTGCTACTCTTGGATTCAACGTCAATGATGACCCACTTCGGTGTTCGCGTGGTTTAAGGCGTCACTCTCGTACTAGACTGGACTGGCGATGATGGGGAGATGGGGGTTCTAATCCTGGTTGTATGTACTGAGGGTAGTTTTTCCTTAATGTTTTTACACTTTCCCTCCATGTGAATGTGGGTACACTTCCTCTAAATTCAACTTTACTAACCCCTAGCACATTAAATTAATTAGTTAATATTTGTATAACCTGAACGGGTAGTAAGACGTGTTGCTAAACAAACTTACTGATTTTTCCATTCACCCTCCACGGGAATGTGGTTACATCCCCACTGAATTCTACCTTCCTCAGCTCTACATCATCAGCATGGTTAGATGTGGGTGGACCACGTAGAAAAAAAATCGACATAAGTTAGAAAATCTGTTCACCCCTACCAACTCTTTGGAGTTAGCACCTTTTCCTCCCAAGGGGTGGAGGGTGCGGTCGTACGCCTGACAGCGAAACATCTCTGATGACCTAATAGGAATTCAAACCTTGAGTCATCGCGATATAAGAACGTCGTAGAGATAGTTCGCACCTTGGAGGTCCACTACCCCCATCACACCCTTGTTGATCTGGTCAGGGGTCAGGGACATCAAGAAGTTGTTGGACCTCGCCGCGGTCGTATACATGTCACTGTGGCTTGGTTCGTTCCGCTCTGTCCGAGCTAAAAGCTCGTCTCACTTCTTTACGATGGATTTTTATTTTATCGCACGCAAAACGTAAACATTGAACTTATGACAATATAAGATGGATTATATAGACTGAAATAAGTACCAGAGAATAGTAGAATTGATTCGCAAACTACTTCAAGATGGGATAAATGGGAAGGTCGGGGTTTGAATCCCCTCTGGACGTACCGAGGGTGGTATTACCTTTATGGTCTACCACTCTACCTCCCAGAAAATGTGAGTGCATCTTTAATAAATCATACCCTTCTCATTCCTAGTCAATTATTGTAATTAAATATGGATGGGCCGGAAGGAAATCAAAATTATTTCAGAGAATATAATACCATTTCAACCATCCAGTCTCAACGTAATTTCCATCTGGCCCCGTGGTGTAGTGGTCAGTGGTCACTGCACCTGGCTATGAGTCTAGGGATCCTGGGTTCGATTTCCTGCCGACACCTTTGGTATTTTCCTCTTAATAGGAATTATCCAAACGGTGGCCAGGTGTTGGTAAATTAGACTTAAGTTATGTTTAAGACTCCCAATGGCCCTTACTGTAGCCTGGGAAAGTGTACCCCCAGAGTGGCAGATAGTCCACACACACAGGCGACTGCATTGTCCTGTTCCTCTCGGTTAGTAATTCCATATGCTTATTGCCGGAATCACGATCAACTTAACGTTCACTTAAGGTTAACTTAACGTAACTTAACGTAAAGGTCCTCCTAATGTTTTTAAATGGAAGTGACCACGATGCAGTTAACGTTCACTTACAGTTCACTTAACTTAATAGATGCCCTGGCAGGTCTTTCACGTAAAGTGAACGTTACATGAAGGGTATCACGTGATCTAACCAGCCAATCACTATGCGAGTGACATCTACAGGGCTATTTAGTAATTCATTTGTTGGTTTTATGCCCAACTATAATATACAAACATTTTCACAACTCATGGTATTATTAAGCTAAAGTAGATTTAGGATTAAACTAAAATAGGAAAGCTAAATTTATTGAAAAAGTTTAATGATAAATTCTATTATATCTATAGAAAACAGGAAACATTAACAGATCATAAACACTTTACAAATACAGTAGTACAGATCACAGATCAAAATACATATTCTAGAATGCAGATCTTTGGCTCGAGTTATTACGTTAAGTTACCTGAATCGTCATCACACATCTGTTTTCTTAAGTTAAGTGGACCTTAAGTGAACGCTCCGTTAAGTTAAAGTTAAGTTGAACGTGATCCTGGCATAAAAAAACGTATTCCCGAAAATTTTGTAGCACGTTTTTAGTCTAGATGAATAATAAAGATGTAATTAACAGGATTCGATTACGATGACTCAGAAGGTCCTGCTTCGAGATTGTAAGACAGCAACTTGCTGGCTCAGCCCTTGGGGTATGCTATACTTCATACATGATTGCTAAGCTGATTGCATATCTTACGATAAAGGCCGGAGTTAGAGAAGGCCTTGATTTCATAAACTATTTCTTGACTGTTGGAAGGAGGGGTAGTGCATTTTGTGGTGCCCAAATGATTTGGTTTAAGTCTTACCTTGACTGATTACACTATGACCCTATCTTATAAGCTAAACCATAGTGAAATCAAGCAAGTTATCCTTACAGGATGAACAAATGTTAAATGTGTCCTTTTCAAACAAAATAATTATTAGAAACTTAATTTGCTCTATAAATAAAAACTGAATCTAAAATAATCTAAAATAAACATTATAACGAAAATTATACCACCGAATTACACCAATTACACCCTGTTTCCTACACTCCTGGTAATTATTATGTTAAAGGCTTTAACATGTGTAATATATATATATATATATGTATAGTTATAGTAGCATATGACTCGCAGACAAAATTAGCCCATTGCTAGCACTAGAAATTTCTCTCTTTGGATAAAAGAATAAAAATACTTAACAGAACCAAAAGAGCATACCTCTGTAGTTGCTTGTCTTCTACATTTATTTTTGTAGAAAAATAATTATGCTTCAATTTATCCAAATTGAATGAATTTCAATAGTGCTCTATTATGATAATAGATGAAACGAATACAAAAATATTGTGCTAGATTTATTGCCATATATGACCTGTAGAATGCTTCCATCCATGCAACGTACAGACGACCAACGGACAAATACCAGGGGATAGCTCATTTGATGTTTTTGAACTTCAAGATGAAATTCAATCGATGCTTATTTTTATATATTATGTAGATTTCAGTCTTAATTTACATAAAATATACATTTTTATGTGGGCTGCAACAGAAATGTCCTCAGTTGAGCTCATTTTATTGAAGCACGTTGTATAAAGCAGCGGTTCTCAAACTATGGTACGCATATCCCCAGGGGTACGCGAACAGATCTCGAGGGGAAATGGGCAAAATGACAAGAGAACCAAACGTGGCGGGAAATTTCCCTCCTTTGTTTATCTGACAAACTTGTTCACTACTGTTGCCAAACTGTTTGTTTACCTGACAAACTTGTTCACCAATGTTGCCAAACTGTTTGAATATCCTGACAAACTTGTTCACCAATGTTGCCAAACTGTTTATGATGCCTTTCTCAACAACTTGTCTATGTGGGAGTGGTTTTTCCATCAATGGTTTATTTAAAATAAAGGTACCACACTAGGCTAAATTTGGAGCCGAACCTTTGATTGAAGGTTTCAACTGGACAACCAGACATCAGAAAGTTGTCAGTCATCCTGGCACACTCTTCTCACTGAAAACCTTAGAGAATTAATAATCTCTCAACTCCAAAACTAGGATTAAAACTTTTTATTTGTAAATTTTGTGTTTGGGTTTATTTTTTGTTCTTTATTTTTGAACGAATTCGTGGAGAAAAATGTATGACACTTTTCTACATACTCTTTAAAGTAACATTTGGTGTGTGTTTGTCTTTAACGGATCATAACGATTTTTAATAACCGATAATATAAAGGCAATAAAAGTGGGACTTTTTTAAAATATCTTTGTCACTTTTGAAATATTTTTACTATAGATTACCTACCAAAATTAGTGAGGCAATTGTTAGTCATACATTTTTTTAAAAATACTGTCACTCGGGAAAATTTTACTGTGGGGGAGATACGTTAGACTTTTATCAATGATAAAAGGATACACTAGAAAAGAAATTTGAGAACCATTGATACAAAGTGTATTGGGTGAGAATAGAACATATTCATCTGGAACTACTCTGAGTGCTAGGGTCGTAAAATGTATAAACAAAGTAACAGTAACTGTTTATACTTGAGGTGGAGGTGCTAGTGAGCGTGAGTTTAGGCTGGTATTTTTGAAGTTTTTATAGAATAAACAAGTTTTGGCCAAAATAAATAAATATTTCTTCTATATAAACATAGAGCTTAGTTTTCTGCACATGGTAGTCTCAACAGTTTTTTTAATATTGGTCTAAGGTGTCCTGGAATTTAATGAACAACTCTTTCTCTTCATTTAAAAAGTTTGTCACCGAGTTCTGCTATGCTCATGAAAGATATTCAACAACTGTTGAGATTAGCATGTGCAGAAAACTAAATTCTAAATTCTATAGAAGAAATATTTGATTTATTTTGGCCAAAAAATGTTAGTGTATTAATTTTGTAGTTTTTATAACACAAAGCTCGCGCTCACTAGCACCCCACCTTAAGAGTGAAGATGAACGACGTTCCATCTCAAAACAGTCCATTACTGTATTACTACTACAAGGGTGAATAGGCCAGTTCACATAAAACGGTAAGCTAATCTACTCTATGATGTGCTTTGCTAAGGTTTGGTCAACCTGGTTTCTCACTCATACCTAAGCTAACCTAAGCTAAGCTAAGTAATGGTCACTCTTTCCCCTCCCGAATTCATTGTTGTTTCTTTCTGATCTGCTCCAGTGAAGTTTAGGTATGGCGTTCTCCAAAATGTCTTGTTTGAGCTCAGATTATAAAGAACGAAGGAAAAGAAGCTGATGCTATATTTTCAGTTGTTTTGGAAGAGGAAGAAAATGTAGTAGGTGGAGGTTTGACTTGTTCGATTAACAGTTCCGTTGTAATATAAAATCAATTACAAAGCATAAAACATAGATAGAATATTACTTAAATAAACGTGAAACAAACTTAAAACATAACTTCAACACTTCTTTGGTTATTTTCGACAATCACGCACTGCGTCTGTCCAACACGTGGTCCAAGCTGAATTTTGCGCATGCGCAAAATAAGATGGCTCAAGATGGAAGATGGAAAAATTTCCCGGCCAGCAATTGAAAAAAACACAACAACATAGCGTGGCGTAGCAAGGCATAGCTTTGCTTAACTTAGTTTAGTTTTCTGTGTGAACCAACACATTTAAATATATGGTCCGCTCTTTTTCTAAACAGTTAGCAGAGTTAGCTTAGCTTAGCTTTCAGTGTGAACCGGCCTTACTCTAAAGCTTCTCATAAGTCCATTGGATGGTAGAGTTCGTATGTCCTGCTATTGTAGTCTCCCTTGCTGTCCGACTGTCTTCACGTCTTTCCATCAAGTTAATCCTTATGTTACCATTCATACCACTTCACATTCTTGTACAATCTCTCTTTAGATCTTGAGAATAGAGCGCTAGCTATTTGGTGTCTATTATAGAGAGGAAGTACCAGGTGACAGTGACCCATACCTCTAAAAGTGCCCGAGAAAACCAAACCAAATTACAGTTGAAAAATTTAAACCTATTTACAAAATGGAGGTTTTCTTTACCTGCGTCTTGGGTGACATGGTGGTCTAGGGGGAAGGTGCCAGACTTCTGTGCTGAGGGTCAGGGGTTCAATCCTCGATCCCGGCACAGATTTATCTGATTGTCAAACCCTTCCTTCACCTCTGACAAGACGTGTATTAATCACAACTTGTGAATGTGAGGAATGCCAGGCCTCCGCCGTGGTTCGGATCCCACGTTAAACTGTAGGTCCTCCATTTCATCTCACAATCACCCTACCATTACATATTAGCGTAAGTGCTTATAACCCGAACGGGTAGTAAGACATGGTGCTAGTAAGAATAATAATAATAATATTTTAACTGACGACTAATTTATTGAAACTGTTTGAAAATGGCTATAACAGTTATGTTTAAAATGGGTATTTTGGGAGTGTCTATAAAAAACAATGTATACTTATTTTCAGAGATAAATCCATGTAAGGGAGCTTGATTACAAACTATGATATACGAGAAAATGTATATGATTTGTTTTATACCAGTACTCTCTAAAAGTCTAGCCGTATCTGTAGACACGCATATTCAATTCCAGGCTGATCTAGTCTGGTTTCCCGTTAGCGGGGAGGTTGGGAGTTCCTATCCCAGCCGGGTGGTTTATCCCTCTCCTTCAACGCATATACGTAGAGGGGAGAGGGTTTACACGATAGTTGACCTAAAGTGTAGGACAAATTACTTATTCTCTAATAACTTTTGCTAAAATTAATATTTAGGCCCAATTACTAAGCCAAACGACTTTAAGATTCAACTAGCCAAATTTACTATATTTGTTTTAGTGAGGATTTACTCGCATCTAGATATCATATTCTGAAAATTGAAAAATGACACCTGGACACGGGAATCGAACCCGGGACCTTTGGATTAGTACGCCAATGCTCTAACCATTGAGCTATCCAGGAATCGTCCCGTGCACAGGATCATTCTTCATTTGTTCCTGGATAGCTCAGTGGTCAGAGCATTGGCGTACTAAGCCAAAGGTCCCGGGTTCGATTCTCGTGTCCAGGTGTCATTTTTCAATTTTCAGCAAAAGATTTTAGGTGAAATTACTTTAGACTCATTGACAATTTTAGGTCAAATTACTTTAGGGCTATTGCCACGTACCCAATGCGGCTACATTTTCTGCAAGTGACTCCTTCCTCCTCACCCTGCTAGAGTAATTAAGACAAGTATAGCCTGGACGGGCAGTAAGACGCGGCGGAGAGGATGATAATATAAACGGTTCCTCCTCCCGAGACGTGGACTGACTGGAGCCTGATTGTCTATGACCTCTGACGGTCAAACAGCAACTCTGTGACCTCTCAGCCATCATTACCTCGTTACTCGCGGGGGTTCCGTTAATAATCGCCGCACAATTAGAGTGATTGTTCCTCTGCAGAGTAACGGGATCTTCCCCTCGTGGCTGTCAGCTGGTCCCACATCTATCGGCCGCATTGATCACATTGATCCTTACCAATAAGGTATGGTTCGGGTGAGCGGTCATCACTCCCGACTTGGCTTTGCTGTCCAAGGTTCAAGCTCTGTGGATATGGCACCCTACTGGTGTTATAGGTTAGATTTGTAGGTCACAGATGGATACTACGAGCTCTAGAGCTTTCCAATAAATGACAAATAAATAGAAAGATGCACCACACACACTTTTTCTCTCTCTTTAATATTAAAAATAAAGACATTTACTAAAAACTACAAAGACCTGTGAAACGAAATAATACTGTTGCAGAAACACTCCACAAAAGAGCATAGATGAAATTATATACACTGTTACATACTAAATAATATACGCTGTTACAGGAACATTGAGAAAATAGGAACAGCTCTTTCCACTAATGAGTATAGCAATAAATTTCTATTTTCAAAAACCTCTATAAATATTGTCTATATATTTGCTTTTAGTTCAGAAACTATTATTTTTATACAAATTTCAAATAAAAGGTATTTATTTTTAATAGTACTAGAACTTTAAAATTATATGTTGTTTTGTATCTGAAATAGTTGTGGAGATAAAATCAAAATTTGAAAGTTCAGCTTATGTTAAGTACACTCAAAGTCATTTACATGGGAAAATGAGAGCTTCCATTTTGTTTGTAATGTTAGACAGTGACTCTAAGTGGAAATCGTTAAAGCTGAATTAAAGAAACTAGATTTTTTTTCTCTGCTCTTCAATAAGCTACCCTTAGTTTTAGGGTTGGATATTATACTACTATAAAGCCACATGGCTGATTCACTCATTCAATGACATTAATATTTACCCCCTTCCAGATGAGCTAGAAACTTGAAATTTGGCAAACTTATAGCTTCTAGCCTGTAACCGACGGGAAAATTCTAAAAAGTTAAAAAATTTAATTTTTAACCCCCGAAAAAGATTCAAAATGGCGGAGCAACTTTAAAGTCGGTGCGAACCTTTCTTTGGAGGTCTCTTGTGGCTAAACGGTAAGATCTATCAAAAAATGGATTAATTACTTTTTGTCGTATCTCCATCGGTTATACCTTAGATAGAGCTAGATTTTTTGATTTTAGGTAAATTTCGCACATTTTCCACACTTTTTTAATTTTCCGACACACTTATGGGGCAGCTAGAACCATAACATTTCGCAGGCATTTGGCACATCCAATTGCCATAAGCGTGCCAAATGTTTGATTCTAGCTCCCATATAAGTTTGGAGAAACTAAAATAACGTGTGAAAAATACAATACAATACCGGTAACTTGAAGTTGTTACGTTCAAAACAACGCTGGAATTACATCCACTTGCAAAGAAAACTCACTGGGGGTTTGAGGGCAGAGCCCCCAACGAGCAAAGCTAGTCTAATTCCTAAAACTCTTTGGGGAAATTGATGAAAACCCAAGATACCAAATTTAACTTGAATGGCAAAATGGTTTCGGCTGTAGACAGACAGGCAGATGGCATCTCGAGATTAACTCTTTCGGTTTCAGAGGATCATGAAACGTCGACATTAGTTTATTAAAATCTCAAGTTCGATTTTTTTGACCTTCAATACTTTCCTCTCCGAGAGGTCGAGAGAAGGGAAAAAAGGTTACGGTGTATAGAAGGATTTTGGTAGGAAGAGCCTTTTATAAAGAACAAGTTTATCTTCTTTTGGTCAAACCTTATTTATTATATTTGGTGAAGTTAAGAGGCCTGTTTAAGTTTGGGAGAACATGTTATCATCCTTTTTTCGTGAAGGGGTGGTATCAGTGGGTTGTACCATAAAGCCCAAGCGTAGGCGAGGCTTATCGGCCGGTCAAGAGGTAAGTCTGCCTTGTTCTAAACTTTATCTAAACAATTTAGTAACCAAACAATCCTTATAATAACAATAATAAATTATAACAATTGTCAAACGTGAATATTTAATAGTTCATTTAACTCCATTACTCGCCTCGGTGGCGTAGTTAGCTAAAGCGCTAGTTTCGTGTTTAGCTAGACTGCCAAAGATGGAGATATCGAGGTTCGAACCTCGGTTGGGTGAACTGGGGGGAGGGGGGTGTTCCTGAAATGGTTTTGCACTCTCCCTCCACATAAATGCGGGTTCACTTCCTCTAAATTCAACCTTCCCAATTCCTAACCCATTAGCGTAATTAGTAATTGAGCGTATAGCCCTAAAGGGTATTAAAACGCGTTGCTAAAAAATAACAATAATAGCTCCGTTAATTCGTTCATTTAACACAGATAGATAATCAGTGTTTTTTAGCAGCGCTTATTACTACAGGTTCAAGTAGCCTATGTATTAATTACACTAATGAGTTAGGGATGAGAAAATGTTCCTGTATTTGCGTGGAGGAAAGTGGAAAACAATTTTGGAAAAAAACACCATACCGGGATTAGAACCCCAATCTCCTTGTCTTCGGAAGTCTAGTCTATTGCAAGATTGACACCTTAGACCATGTGGCCACCGAAGCAAGTCAATCATCAGTGCTATTTGCATATGTCACATAAATACGAAGCCCTAGATTAGCTTAAATATATTATTTTACTAAATTATTATTGTTATTTTGTATGTATTAATAATATCTGTCGAAAGTGATAACTACAGATCACATGACTTTACGTATGAATACAGTGATAGTGATGATGATAATAGTAAAAATAATAATAATAATATAGCGAAAAGAACTGTAGCCTGTGGAGTTGGGGACTGGTTGATTGTAAGCGGTTACATAAATTTGGTTTGATGTTTGTTTTGTCAGGGGATCTTAGAACTCTGATTTTGCTGACTTTATAGGGGGAACGTGAAAGTTCTCTATCTCATGTCATTTCCATATTTGTATTTACAACGTCCTGAAAGGTCGCGATACTAACCCACAAGCGTCTAGAACTAGCATCTACAGAGCCAGTACGCGCCATGTTGGTTTACCCGTCGAAACAAGATGGCCGATACCGGAGAACAATAGATCGAGTTCAAAGTATCGTCATCAGATCATCGAGATACCGCCTCTGGAGAGACCGAGAGGACATTCCAGAAGACTGGGGAATGGAAGATGACCTTTACTGGAGTCAGCCGAGATGTTGGTGGGATTGGAACTCAGGTCGCCATGTTCCACAGTAGCAGGGGGAGGTGGCGAGGTTAACTCGTCTACCAAAAGAAGTTTGATGCACTTGGCTTGGTCTTCACGTAGGTCTCTGGTTCATACTCCTAGTGCGTCTTTAATCAACGGGGTTGATGGATTTATCTTGAGCGATAAACATCCGTAGCACAACTTCCTTCAGATGGGAAGTAAAGCTGTCGGTCCCATATCAATTGTGGCATGTAAAATAACCCTGGAAAGTATGTGAAAATACCTTTTCCGGCAAAATTGGTTGGCTCTTTCGCTCTCAGAAGATCTCACGTGTTGATATTATCAGTAGGTTCAGAAAGTGCACGTTAAATACCTCAAATAAATATAATTAACTGATTGTACGTTGATTGTGTAGCTTCTACAAGATAAAGAAAGTGTTGATAGCATATCTACTTTCAATACTTTACCTCTAATAACTTTTACCTGAAGGTCCTAAGATTGATCTTTTGCGAGGGAGCTCTCACTTTAAAGTTGGGCTTGTTTCCTTTTACCAAATTATTATCAATTCATGGTTTGGAGCAATGGCGTGTCGTGTATTGTCGCCACGGAAAGCAGAGTTATTTTAAATTGTACCTGTGATATGTTCTTTTCGCTCAGTAGAACACTAATTGACCAGGTAGCAACGAACACTCATTCCCATGTGGAGCGGAACCCAGTGAATGATTGGTCAAATGGGGACAGTGGGGGTGATCGTATCGCAGGTACAGTTTTAACAAGCTCATCAGCAACACTCCATGATACTCCACTGGTCTGAAGGCTGGCTGTCGTACTTGTTCTAAAACATAGTCAAGGCTAAGGTAAGTCACTAAAGGCCATCGCATACAAGATATTTGCAAATGTTCAAATATTCACACGTGGTACGGACAGAGAAGTGACTTAGTGGGTTAGTGAAGGGAATAATGAACCCTCCATTGTAACGTATTTCACTTCCAGTTACTCCGGTTACATTTGACACATCTTCACTAAATGTAATTCTTTCTGGGTTTATAATGCGCATGGTAGCCAGTGTACCCCTCATGGCGGAGGGTAACTCGTAGGCCTACTTTTCTCCAGCAGCATGGCTGGCCATACTCATCCCCTCCATCTGTTCTCTTTCTTTCTTTCTTTCTTTGAGGCTGATGTGTACGTATATGAATGGTTTCGTTGCAACTATCCTCTGGTCACCGGACTAAGGCGCTATATCAAGTGTGACGAACTATCGTGCAAAGGGTGCTTTGCGAGGTTTTCCGTTGGTAGACAGAATCAAGCGGTTTTAAAGGGAGGAAATGGAGGTTTAGGTAAGTTTTTTTTCGGTTTTTTGATAAATACTTTCTTAGGCAAAAAAAAACACAAAAAAAGCTTCAGTAGATCCGTTTAGCTTTATTTTCTAACCAAAGTAATCTCGATAGTTCTTGAATATTTGTCTTGAGAATAGTGGCATTTGACCATTAATAAAGGGAGGAAATGGAGGTTAAGGTAAGTTTTTTTTCGGTTTTTTGATAAATACTTTCTTAGGAAAAAAAAACACAAAAAAAGCTTCAGTAGATCCGTTTAGCTTTATTTTCTAACCAAAGTAATCTCGATAGTTCTTGAGTATTTGTCTTGAGAATAGTGGCATTTGACCATTACTTTTTTTAATTGAAGATAATAAATCCAGTTCAAATAGCAATATATCCATAGTAAATATCTAAGAACTGTTGATAATACTTTGTGTAGAAAATTAAACTAAAGGTATCCTTCTAAGCATGATTTGATTCATTTTGGATATATATTTTTTTAAATCTAAAAACTGAAAGAAATACAGACCTTAAGTCACGTTTACTTTCTCCCCTCCCTTTTCACCTTAAACTCCACGAACTTAAGTTCTCATTCATATCCACGTGTTTTGAATCCACCTAAATAATCTACTATCACGTATTCATACGTTAAGGACTCCGGAGTCAGGCGTGCTAACAACTTTCCCAATCTTACCGAGGGGGGAACATCTTGTTATTTTTAAACTGACGAGAGGGGGAGGACAGAATCTTATTCACATCCTGCAACAACGAGCCATTTAATAATCTCCCTCCTTTGCACGTCAAATCCAAGACGAATGTGGAAATATACCCCCCTCTTTCACCCCGCCCGCTTAGTGCGTTTCCCTTTTGTTGACATTAGCTTTCCTCTCTTTCAATGGATTCCCTTTTCTACAAAAGCTCCCCCCGCCTTCCCTCCCACCGCCCTTTGTCTTGAGAAGACTGTTACTATGTTGGGAGATATGTCGACGCCTTCCTTGTATGAAAGATGAGATATTGTAATTCAACCATCTGTATATTTCATTCGTCCATCCAAGAGTTACTAACCTAATAAAAAACAGAGTTATGTTTATGCTAAGTTGAGGCTTTTTTTTCAATGTGCCCTTGTGTGTGTGTATTTTTTATTTTAATAATCTGGTCAGAAGGAAAATGATACATGCGTGGTTCGGTCTATCAAAGAGTCGACTGTATGAGGATGTCCTCAAGGATTCAAAGGACCAAATAATAAAAAAAAAGAAGCCGGTATTCCTATTGTCCGCGGTGACACGTACCACGAGAGGGAGAGGGGGTTAGATAATATGATTGTTGTTACTATTCCCAAGGGCGAGAGGTACACGGAGCACATAAATAACAGGAGGTGGATATAAACGTCAATGGAAGGGTGAGAGGGGCTCCCCGCGCCATTGTTTGGATTGGGTCAAGCTTTTTTTTTATCTCTTCTTGAGACAATATATCATTATTTTTGGGTTCACAAGGTTTCGTGGGTTTTTTTTATTACCCAAAATTGTAAATTGGTACAATCATTAAAAAAAAAGTTAGTTGTTAAGTATTTATCTAAAATAATAATTATAGAAACGACCACTTAAAATGAGTGATAATGTACACCTCGTTTAGCCTGACTGATTACACTGTGGCCCTATCTTATAAGATACTCCATAGTGCAATCAGTCAAGGTAAGCCGAGTGACCACGTCAAAAGTCGGTACAACAGCTAACTATAAAGTCAAAGAGAACAGGACTATTAGGAAGAATAGTATGAACACTTTATGAGCGGCCTACACTATATGGACCAGTGTCGGATCGTTAGTTGTATTTGATGAGACTGTACCAGTAATTTAGTGTTTTTTTTATCACCACGTCACACGTTCGGGTTATACGCTTATATAGACCTATTAACTACGCCAATAGTTTTGGGCATTATGAAGGTTACATTTAGAGGAAGTGTACCCGCATTCACGTGGAGGGAGAGTGGAAAACCATTTGGGCAAAACCACCCTAAGTACACCCTACCTAGATTCGAACCTCAATCTCCCCGTCATCGGCACTCTAGTTTCTTATGATAGTAGTGCCTTAGACAATGTGGCCACCGAGGTAGGTTGGTGGGTTGTTCTTGATGGATTGTACCAGTACTCTGATGGACTGTTATTGAAGGGATTGTACCAGTACTCTGATGGACTGTTATTGAAGGGATTGTACCAGTACTCTGATGGACTGTTATTGAAGGGATTGTACCAGTAAGCTGGTGGGCTGTTATTGACGGGATTGTACCAGTAAGCTGGTGGGCTGTTATTGGCGGGATTGTGCCATTAAACTGGTGGACTGTTATTGACGGGATTGTACTAGTAAGCTGGTGGGCTGTTATTGACGGCATTGTACCAGTAAGCTGGTGGGCTGTTATTGACGGGATTGTACCAGTAAGCTGGTGGGCTATTATTGGCTGGATTGTGCCATTAAACTATTCCTTATAATTCAATATTAAAGTTTGCCCTTTAAGACTTATGACATTTTCCCACCTGATTATTGTGTGTGTGGGGTTGGTTAAATGAATAATGCGGGACAGAGAATAGTTTTCTAAGTACAGTCCCTGCAAGACTTGTTTGCCTTGGAAACAACCCACGATATTGCACTGGTCTATGGCTACTAGAACAGGCTGAGGAGGTTGTATCACACTGTCAGTATTAGCTAGTCTTTAAAAAATTTACCATGAGAAAATGAGAGGATAACGTGGTGGATTTGTAAAGAAATGCACTAACATTCATCTTTAAGTAAACCGAAACACCATAGTTTGAACAATCCCTTCGAACCAAGGCGAGAACCGAATGAACTAATATTTTTATTGGTGGAAAGTATGAGTCACCTTTCTTGTCACGTCAACTTCTAAATACGATCCTTTTTGACAGCTGACGACAGTTCTGTTTTCATTACCCCGCCGGCTTTTTGTGGATGGATCGGCGGGGGGAAATTTCTTTGAAACCATTGCCGGGTGTTGGCAGACCTGGTCTATCACAGCCTCCCCCTATCCTCGCGGCTAAATGTCGGGCCCGGGAGATTGAGGGTGCTCCAGGATAAGACAGATGAAAGAAGGGTGCGGAGGGAACGTCAGTTTTTTTAAAATTTTGTCGGAGCTGCCATTGAGAAGTCTTAGAGGGAGAGTTTCCCTCAAGGGTACACGGGGACCAAACTTTCTTGTTGTGTAATGCGGGGTGCATTGGAAGGAACAGAGGACGCCTTATTACAGAAAAAAAAACTAGTGTGGAAAATTACATAATTAGTAATTATTCTGAATATAATAAGATTAACTCTTAAAGTATTTTATTTAGGTTGAGAGGAGAGGGAGTGAACGCAAATTAAGGTCATTTCTACCCGCTTCGGTGGTCGCGTGGTCTAACGTGCTATTCTCGCATTAGACTAGACTGCCAATGATGGGGAGACCGAGATTCGAATCTTGATCGGGTGTACTGAGGGTGGTTTTTCCAAAAATGCTTGTGCATTCTCCACACAAATGCGGGTACACTTCTTATAAATATAAGCTTCCCTAATCCCTAAAACCATTAGCGTAATTAGTACATAAGCGTATAGCTCCTACAGGTAGTAAAACGTGGTGCTAACAAAAGTCAGTCTTTTTACAGTTTTTATAACCCAATAACCTTTTTCTGTTAAAATAAATAAAATATTGTTCCAGTAACTACGTTCGCTTTAATTTGATAATATCAACAGTTCTTGAATATCTGTCATGGGCATGGTGAACTTTGAACAAGATTTTTTTAAATGAAGGGAAAAATTAAAGTTCAAATTTCGCGATGCCCATAGCAGATATTCAACAGCTGTTGATATAACTGTGTGTAGAAAATTAAAATTAAACGTAGTTACTTGAGCAGTATTATATTAATTTAGTCCAAATAGGTTATTTTACTTTGAACATACTTACCTTAACACAATATCCCTTCCAACCCGCCTCGGTGGCGTAGTTAGCTAACACGCTAGTCGTGTTGAGCTCGACTGCCGAGTACGGGGAGATCGAGGTTCGAATCTCGGTCGGGTGAACTGGGGCTGGTTTTTCCTAAATGGTTTTCCACTCTCCCTCCACGCAAATGTGGGTTCACTTTCTCTATATTCAACCTTCCCAATTCCTAACCCATTAGCGTAATTAGTACTTAAGCGTATAACCCGAACGGGTAGTAAGACGCGGTGCTAAATAAATAAATATATATCCCTTCCACCCTCCCCCTCCCCCCTTAAGTCGGGTATTTAGCCAACACTTAATAACCACGTGGTTATATCAACTATCTTAGGGGTGTACAAACAAGTCCTGAGCGATTTTTAACAAATTTATTTTGTAGCCATTTGTATTTGAAATAAACTTGTGTTCTATAGTAAACATTATCACAAACTGTTCTTTTATCACCCGTTCGGGTTATACGCCAAGTGCTCGCCCGGTTGCAACACGTCAAAATATCAGGGGTAGCCGTCAAGTGGACTATCTTTGAGTTGTGCTCATGCGCTGTTCGTTCTAGGCTCGGGGTTCAGGTTTTTATGTAGGGGACAGATGATGGTTCTAGGCTCAGGTTCAGGTTCTTATGTAGGGAACATGATGGTTCTAGGCTCAGGTTCAGGTTCTTATGTAGGTGACAGTCACAGGCGCGGATTCAGGGGGGAGTCAAAGGGTCAGTTGACCCCCTATGAAAGTTAGAAAACTAATTTAAAAAAATGAAATTTCAAATTTTAAAAAGAAAATACAACACAGATAAATTATAATATTTTTTATCTTTCTACACGCAGACACTTCTTAATCCGGGTCTACACGTTCGTTATTCGTGCACGTTTATTCAATTTTCTATATGATTCAGGCAAGCGTGGAAAAAATATTCGTTTTCATGTACGAATATTTGTCGTGCATAGAGAGTAACGAACCTTTTTCCGCATAGAGACGGTAGACTACCACACATCAAAGAAGACTAATAATCGCCTGAGAGCAATCATCGGCGAATACCGAATATAGAGTATGTGTGGATAGAAGAGCGGCAGAACTGTGGGGGGCTCTGCCCGCTGGAATAAATCCCCCTTAAATATATTTCAAATTCACCGATATTATCGAATATGAAGCTGAAAGATAGCCTTAAATCAAACTCCAAATTACTCCTAGATGCATTATATTGTAAAAAATTTGCCGGAGAAGACCGCTTCAAAAACTACTAGACTAGAAGCATCCAACTAGCAGAAAAAGTCGTAGGAGGAAAGCTCTAAATAGCTTCCAAGGTCATCCAAATTTCAAAAATGTCTAGGGGAGGACAACTCCAAATAGCTTCTAGATGCATGTAATTTTGAAGAATTTTCAGGTGAGGACCACCCCAAATAGACTAGTTTCTGAAAAATTCAATTCTCAAAATGTTGTCAATTGAAGACCACTTCAAAGATTATTTTATAGAGGTATCTAACTATCGTAAAAAATTAAGGTGATGGTAACTATAAATAGCTTATAGTGGCATCCAAATTTAGAAAAATTCTAATTGAGGAACACTTTAAATGGCTTATACAAGAATCTGGTTTAAAAAAAAATTCAAGGTGAAGATTACTCATAGCTTCTAGAATGAACCATTTTTCGAAAAGTTGTTGAATGAGGGTCTCTCCAAATAGTTTATAGAAACTATCTGATTAAAAAAAATTGTAGAGTATGACCACGGTTAAAAACATACATAAGATCAAACATGAATGAGAAACTATTAAATGTCTTTAAACAGAAATATACATTGAAAGTAACTATGTTATTTATAATTATGACCCACTTGCCCCCCACCCCAATGAAAATGATCTGGATCCGCCCCTAGTGACAGATGATGGTTCTAGGCTCAGGTTCAGTTTCTTATGTATGGGACAGAGGATGGTTCTAGGCTCGGGTTCAAACTCTATTATATAGTTTTCATGGGGGTGAGAAGGTTTGGGGCTTGATTTATAAACCAAGGTAGTTATTTATTATCAATTCTTTTTTCCACCCACTCCCTTTTTACAAATGCGGGTATACTTCTTCTAAAATTATCACCCCTATTATTTTGAATATGTGTACAACCCTAGCGTGTGGTATGACGGGTTGCACTAAAAGAATCAAACTTAAAAAGGAGAGGATGATATAGAACCGGGGACCTCAAAGTTGGAGATTTATTGCCTGGTCACGTTCTTGCCCACATTTAGGAGATCACTTCTCAAAAAAAGATAGCTCCCTTCCTCCTAGGAGCCCACACCGGTGGTCTAATGGTCTAAGGTGTCACGCTTGCGATAGTCTGGTTTGCCCGATGACAGGGAGGTCGGGGTTAGAATCCTGGTCGGATGTACTGAGGATGGCTTTCTCTCGATGGTTTCCCACTTTTCCACCTCACAAATGCGAGTACATTTCCTCTCAAGTTTATATTTCTCATTGCTACCCCCATTAAAGTAATTAACTGAGCTTAGGCCGGACTGGTAGTAAGATGCGAAAAAAAGGCGCCAAGCTGTGTCTGTCGACTTCTTCCTTGCCCCTGTGTGCCAACCGTCCCGCGGTGCGCTCATGCGCAGAAGAGAGCATGATTGCACGCAGGTTCAACCCCTTCCCCTCCCCCACAACATTCCAACCCTCAGTAGCTTCTCGACCCGCCGACAAACATAACCTTACTTTCCATCGAATCCGTGGCCGCGGCGATCATGTCGTGAGGTCAGCGCCCGTTGTTACTGTGCAAACGTTCGTCTTTTGTTCGTTGACCTGATTGACAAACGATACGGGGGAGGGGAGGGAAAAGGGGGTGTTGGCAATTTATAGCGATAACGGTGGGAGGTCTGCCCCTGTGTAATGAATTACTGGGGACTACTCGAATGTTGTCCCTGCCATTGTTTACTTATGGGTCTCGTCTAAAAAGTGTCTAAGTGACATATTATAATGTGATTGGTTTTGGTGCAGCGATTGATATGTTTGTAGAGGTATATACATATTTAAAAAAAGTGAGAAATATCATTAAAATGTTTTTTTAAATGAGTGTGGCGAGAAGTTGATTTTATTTTCCCCCTTGTGTTCGTTGTTTAGTATAAATGTTAAGAAAACTGCTTAAACAAACTAACTTAACCTGACCTAACATAGCATATAAATGAATTGTAACATTGAAGAACTTGTATAAATGAGTTGTCTCTACATTTGCTACCCACACAAGTTGATTAACACTACTTGGCATGTTTGTTTGGTGATATTTATAGACTCCTTGTTTCTATACATGTAGTATATTTAGTCAGAGATTGTGTTATAATTTAGAGTTTATAATGTTGCATTGTTGTAAACGTTAGCCCGTGTTGAATCGGAATCCCTGACACTATTTAATAAGTGACCCTGTAGTCTGAACCTTCTAAAAGCTCAGCATGTTTGGCAAGAAGTTCTACAGCCGCTCTTGGAAGTATGCGACATTGCGACATAGACCCTTGTCGGTCCAAGTCTTCAGTCGTTCCGCCTGACTTCACAGGCGCGTTATTTGAAGTCGAGCAGCGGGCGTTGGTCAGTTTGCACCCATACATCGCAGTTGGGGACCCGCTGAAAATTACCCCCCTCTCCCCCTTATTTTTGGGGCGTATAATGGAGAACTCCGTGTTTGTGTTTTTTGACCTCGATTGACGTCACAGTTTGACAGAGTTAGATGCAAAGAGGTATAACCGTGGGGGGTGTGGAGATGGCTCTTCTCAGTGGAGGGTCGTACTTCTGACCTGGTTTCTGGGGGTGTTTATTTTGTGTACAAGGGACGAGTGTTTCGATCATGGCGGGGTGCTTGAAGGATGCCCGGAGGAACAAGGTAAGATAAACTGTTTATTGTCTGCCTTAGTTTAGATTGTAAGCCTTCACAAATTTATTTGCGCATGTCATGCACAGCGGATCAGCGATAACACAAGTATTTGATTGGTCTCAAATTTTAAGGCCGCCGCCTTGGTCAGCGAGAAAGCATCAATCACTGTCAGGTCACACGGCTTAGAATACAATGGTCTGTGTCGTTTATGTTACTACTTCTCTCTTATGTCTAGGGTTATACTTCTTTTCGCTCTTGGCCTACAACCACCCCTTGCCATCAATATGAAGGAAGGGAAATAAAATGACAAAACTTATTATCTGATGGTAAAGAGGAAAGCTTGCCATTATTTCTCAAATATCTTAAAACTTTCTGTTCTGAGTCTATCGAAAAAAAATTAGGCCTACTGTATTTGTTAGAGGAAGGCTAAATCTAAAGACTTTTTCATTATACCTGGTCTCATAGCGCCACAAAAATGCTTAAAAGTTTGTAAAAAATGACCTGGTTTCACATTTTCAAACTTTTTTTTAAATAATAAAACTCAAAACTATAGGGTTGTTAGAGAAAAAGAGCTATGTTGAAATCTTTTGACTTTAGCTTGGCATGAACCATAGTTTGAAATAACACAATGTGGAATTAAATATTGCGTTAAAGTTGAACGTCTGAGCAGCGATATCTCGCTTACCGATGCGGCCCCCTTAAGGTGGGAAGGGAACACGAGTACTGTTAAGGTCAGTATTTTTACAATCTTTAGGGCAAAATAGGTTTTTGGTCAAAATATATGAAATTTTTCCTCAGTACAAACGTTAAGTTTAATTTTCTGCACATGGTAATATCAACAGTTTTTAAATACTTGGCATGACCTATCTTGTAACAGTCCCACTGGTCTTTATCTTGTAATAGTCCCACTGGTCTCTATCTTGTAACAGTCCCACTGGTCTCTATCTTGTAACAGTCCCACTGGTCTCTATCTTGTAACAGTCCCACTGGTCT
>CABFWB010001492.1:116330-146574 GCA_902151455.1 Timema bartmani
GTCTCATTAAAAATAGAAATGTCATCATTTTTTGGTGTTTTTTTTTTTTCGATCGCTCAAAATTTACAATTTAAATCCTTTAACACGCATCCAAACACACATCTAAAATATGTAATTTATTTATAATTTGGCGACATCCATTTTGAAGTGGTTGACAAATTATGAATAGTTGGGAAGTGTGCTAGTATTATAGGAATGGAAATTCAAGAGCAGGTCACAAACAGAACTCCTGCCGGCCATGATTTCTACTATTCAGTTCAAAGTGGTTGTCTTCTCGCCTTCGAGAATATTCTGTACAGCAGTGGTGCTTAACCTTTTATTACTCGCAGACCCTTAAACATCCTAAAATGTTTTCACAGCTCCCTCGTTTTTATTAACATATTAATCATTAAAATGTATTGTAAAATAGTGGCTTTATTTACTTATTATAATAACAAACAAATAAAAACGTAAATTAACTTACCTAAATGTATTTAATGAGACCTCTGCTGTTGAACACTTTCCACTTATTTGTATCTTCTTGTTTCAATCGTATTATTCAATTCTATTCGCAAGCAAGAGTCGATTTGGAGTCGATTTCACTGCTTCGTTTTAATATTTACAATTGTGGAAAATCCCTTTTCACATAAATAAGTAGAAACAAAGGGCAGCGCAATTTTAATGGCGATCGTAAACAGATGGGGATTATTTGTGATTCCAATTATCTCTGCTTCCCCTCCATTACCCCTGAAAATCGAGTCTACTGTGCTTACATGCTTATGATCATCGAATTCTTTCTTCCAAAACGTAAAAGTTGAGATAATTTGACTTCAGTAATAAGCAAATAACATTTTAAATTATTTTACCCCCAAAAAGCCTTCCACGCCCCCCTTCCCCGGTAAAGAATCGCTGCTGTACACAATTATAAACTCACTGGTTGCTGTTTACGGACGTGAATCCTGCTCTCTCACTCTGTACCAAGATTATAAATAGAGGGTATTTGAGAACAATCTGGCGAGAAATAAATTAGGGCCTAAGAGGGCTGAACAAACAGGAGAATGGAAATTACATAATGAAGAACTTAATGGTTTATGTGCACCTCCAAACATGGTGGCTTTATGCTCCGTTTTATAGTATTCGCGTGCGCTGGGTTTATATTGAATAGTAGTTAATGTATTTTCTGGCATCGTTTAATTAAAGGTATACTTAATTGTGATTTTCTCTATGTACCATTGTGGTCTGGATGGTTAGGGTGCTGGTCTCGAATGTTGACTTCCGCTACTGAAGCTCTCTTGAGTATTACTATAGAAATATTGAATATACTATAGTCTAACCTTCATAGAAAGCCCATTTAGCTGACAAAAAAGCTAATAGATTTACTCTCACATATTCATACGTCAAGTAATTTTATCTACATCTGCCACTGTTGATAGTTATTATCTATACCAATAAAATAACAATAATAATAATAATATGTCGGTCCCGGCACAGATTTACCTGATTGCCAAAACCTTCCTTCACCTCTGACAAGACGTGGATTAATCACAACTTGTGAATGTGAGGAATGCTAGGCCTCCACCGTGGTTCGGATTCCACGTTAAACTGTAGGTCCTCCATTTCATCTCACAATCACCCTACCATTGCACATGAGCGTAAGTGCGTATAACCCGAACGGGTAGAAAGAAGCGGTGCTAATAATAATAATAATAATAATAATAATAATAATAATAATAATAATAATAATAATAATAATAATATGGGGAAAGTTATCGATGCTGGCTGCAATAAAATATGCCTAAGATTAAAAAAAGTTCTTTCATATGGAAATTGTACTGTAACTGGGGCAAATGGAGACATGATTCACAGTTCACTATTCCCGGAGTGTGAAGTATCTTTGTGAGCACCGATGACCCCCTTGAAGTGGAGACAAGGTTCACACTCGACTATCTCCAGTTATTCAGGAGTGTGAAGTGTCTGTGTGAACACCAGTAACACCCCTCTTCCCAAGGGGAGACAAGGTTCACACTCCACTATCCCCGGTTATTCAAGAGTGTGAAGTGTCAGTGTGAACACCAATAACACCCCTCTTCCCAAGGGGAGACAAGGTTCACACTCCACTATCCCCGGTTATTCAGGAGTGTGAAGTGTCTGTGTGAACACCAATAACACCCCTCTTCCCAAGGGGAGACAAGGTTCACACTCCACTATCCCCGGTTATTCAAGAGTGTGAAGTGTCAGTGTGAACACCAATAACACCCCTCTTCCCAAGGGGAGACAAGGTTCACACTCCACTATCCCCGGTTATTCAGGAGTGTGAAGTGTCAGTGTGAACACCAATAACACCCCTCTTCCCAAGGGGAGACAAGGTTCACACTCCACTATCCCCGGTTATTCAGGAGTGTGAAGTGTCAGTGTGAACACCAATAACACCCCTCTTCCCAAGGGGAGACAAGGTTCACACTCCACTATCCCCGGTTATTCAGGAGTGTGAAGTGTCAGTGTGAACACCAATAACACCCCTCTTCCCAAGGGGAGACAAGGTTCACACTCCACTATCCCCGGTTATTCAGGAGTGTGAAGTGTCAGTGTGAACACCAATAACACCCCTCTTCCCAAGGGGAGACAAGGTTCACACTCCACTATCCCCGGTTATTCAGGAGTGTGAAGTGTCAGTGTGAACACCAATAACACCCCTCTTCCCAAGGGGAGACAAGGTTCACACTCCACTATCCCCGGTTATTCAGGAGTGTGAAGTGTCAGTGTGAACACCAATAACACCCCTCTTCCCAAGGGGAGACAAGGTTCACACTCCACTATCCCCGGTTATTCAGGAGTGTGAAGTGTCTGTGTGAACACCAGTAACCTCCATCCCCAAGTGGAGACAAGGTTCACACTCCACTATCCCCGGTTATTCAGGAGTGTGAAGTATCGGTGTGAACAGCAGTCGTGCCGGGCCGGACAGTGAAAGTGGGGTGGTTGACTCGAGCGTGGGCCTAGATTCCCCCGTGTCTGGTGTCGAACTGAGGACCGTGGGAACGACGCCAACAGTCACGATGGGGTCAGCGGTTAATCTTTACCACCTCGGGAGACCCTGGTTCATGTCTCCCTAGTGTCAACACTTCTCTCTAGGAACAATGATTGAGAGTTTGTTGGTCATTTCTTGTGAACTACATTCAGTAGCGTGGCGTACCTTGTTGCCAGAGCAAGCAGAGTTAGTTTAAACTGTACCTGTGATATGTTCCCATCACTCAGTAGAACACTCTTTGGTCGGGCATCAACATTCCAATGTAAGTTATATAGAGCAGAGATTATGCGTGATTAGTCAAATGGGGACCAGTTAGGCTAGAACAGGGCCCTTCAACCCGCAGCACGCGGGCCAGTTCATGAAATATATAAAATTATTCATAAAGAAAAAATGACAACTACAAATTTATATTTTACAAAATTAAAATAATAAAATAGCTACATATTTTAAGTTATTTTATAAACTACTCTTGCTTTATACTTGAAGAATTTTTTTACGTTTTTATACAAATGTACCTTGAACCGGCAAATGACCAGTCTAGTAGACAAGGGAGAGAGTACCTTCTATATCGGGGGCGTTCGGACATATTCGGGAGTGTTCGTGTTAGCTTATCACAGCTGAGACACTCGAGATGCCAAAAGAATATATTATAAGTGTTCACTCCTAATATTGTCGATACAATATTGCAGCACGTGAGCCAACAAGAGACAGAAAATTTGGCCCTTGGACCTTAAGGCCTGGTGCACACATCTGTTGTTTTATTAACGTGCGGTGTTTCTGCGGTGCCGTAGCGGGACTGGACAAATCAACACTGCGGGGAAATGACGCACAGCACTCAATCTGTCGCCATCAGAGATGGATGTATATCGGGGAAAAAGTGTAATTTTGGCTTATCTTGTATACAATCCGATTAATAAAGTTAGAAAATTTTTAGGTTAATTTTTCCTCTTGAATTAAGGCACTGAGAGACCGGAGCTGCGTGTGCGGTACCGTTGCGGTGCTGTGGGGAACTGCAGGTCAATATGCACGTAAGATGGACGTACGGTACCGCAACGTCACCGGAGGTACGTGTACACTGCTCCATCTATCTTATAGTATCCCAAACCATAATTCAGGCACCGCGGTGGAACCGCACGTTAAAAAACCCGGATGTGTGCACTGGGCCTAAAAGGTCGAAGACTCCTGGGCTAGAACATATTCACCGGAACATTATTTACAAGTTCTGCTTATCCTGGCAACACTTCACGACACGACATCAATATATTATGTAACACATAAATTGTATGCTCGAAACCTTCTTCCGAAACATTATATTATGTTTTTTATCTGGGGTATATAGCGTGAAAACCAAATTATTACATTAGCAAAAAAATTACAAAATTACTTAACACTAGAACAAACACAACAACCAGTCCCCCAGCCCGAGAAAGAGAAATACTCTATTCTACCAGTGATAGTTTTTTATGCCATGTTTGTAATCGAACACGAGACCCTTGGATTACAATACAGACGCGCTACTGACCACGCTAAATTATCAGAATTTTGTGTATAATTTCCATTAAAGTATATCTTAGAATAAGTGAAGTTGACCTAATGAAAGCCTTCTGCCACTTACACTGGTTTATTACTTTCTCTCAACACCTCGGAGAGAAAGTATTGTAATCGTCAAAAAAAATCGAACTCTAGATTTTGATAAACGTCGACGTTTCATGTCCCCGCGAAACCAAAAAAAGTGGTTTTCGCAATGCCGTCTGTCTATCCGTCTGTTTGTACCTCGGGCTATAGCCGAAACTATTTTACAGATTGGGCTCAAACTTGGTACCTAGGGTTTTCAAAAGGTTCCCCCATAGTTTTTTTTTGGAATTAGACATATAACCCTAAAATTAAGGGTAGTCTACTGAGGACAAAATGAAAAAATCGATTCTATCAAAATTCGCTCTAACGATTTTGATTAAATTTTATATCTAGACACCGTTCATCATTATAAAAAGTTGACAACTCTCATTTACTTATGAAAATGACTTTAAGGGTACTTTTATATGTGGGAAATTTTCCAATTTTGATCACTTCTCCGCAACAATTTGAGATACAAAATAACTTATCATTGAAATAATTGTAGTAAAAATCTTTTATTTGAAATATAGCTCAGAAACGGGTGGTCTTATAAAAATACAAGCAAATATTTATTCTTTTTAATTCAAGTCTAAAAATGAATTTGATTCTTATGTTCTTTGGTGGACAGAGATATTTCTCTTTTCTCAATTTTTCTGTAACAGTGTACCTAGCTCTTAAGACCATGGAGTAAGTAAGTGATAATTTCTATTATTTCATTTATGATCTTTGGTGTAATGTTTTTACAACAATGTACATACCTATTATTTCATTTCACAAATCTCACGAGTTTTTAGTAAATGTATATTTTAAGATAAAAGCGAGAAGAAGTTTGTGCAGTGTACCGTACCATTTATTTTTTGATATGATTCACTGGATTACAGCTCAATCCAACTGCATAGAATAGCAATACAGGCATGTATTCAACCCAAATTAGACATACAATACTTTGGAAGTTATGAGACAATATACAATCTTGTATTCATAGCTCGAGAGGCTGAAAGAATCATTAGGATATTAGGAAGGTAGATTAAATGAAATTTTGTCACTTCTGGCTTCTCTACGTTTTTTGAAACACATTTTAAAGTTCATTAAGAAAAGATAACAATTAATTTATTAATCAATCTATGCATTACGAAAATATATAAGAATCAAAGAGAGTTGTATTAAACACTAAATAAGCTTGAAAAATACACATAAAACATTGTTCATTAGTTTTATATAATAAAGAATGATATTCAAAACATTAATATTATAAGAGCCTTTGTAACAATTAGACAAACATATTAAAATTAATACATTATTACATTTAAGATTATCAAGCTCATGAAAAATGGTAAAGTATATTATTATAAATATGTTTTTCATGTTATTCACTAATATATTTTAATAAACATAGAACTGATAATGATGTACAGTATATTTATTTTTTATACTTAATTGAAACATAAAAATAAGAAAAACTAGTTTTTTAAAAGGTTTTGCAAAGTGAAAGTTGAATTAATTAATAAAGATAAGGCTAGAGTGTACAAATTGATGATTCATAGGAGTAGTAATCTCCCTTTCTCCTTGTGTTGTGATGCTGCGTTTATTCTGAGATGCTCTAGAACAATCTAGAACCGCAACACTTAACAATCGACCCCTGTGCCAGGAAGTGTAATACCTGGTCGACACCACGAAATAAGACATGAACAGTTTTAGTAACAACACGGCAGGAAGAACCGTTAATAAATAAATAAACATTTTTTTTTCTGCTATCAGCTTTGGTAACATTTTACTATAATTTTATTTTATTAAATTAAAAATTGAATTCTGGACACGGGAATTGAACCCGGGAGCTTTGACTTAGTACGCCAATGCTCTAATCACTGAGTTATCTAGTAGTCTCGTGCTGGGAGGGTCATTCTTCACTCAATCTTAATTTTTAAAAATAATCCATTATATTATTATTGTTATTTAATTTATATTGATAATATCTATGAAAAGTGGCAGCTGCAGATCACATGACTTGACGTATGAATACGTGAAAGTAGATATATTAACTCCAGTAACTGTCAGACCACTATTTCGCAATACCTAGGCACAATCTGGAGAAGACAATGTTTCTGGGCTCGGAGTTATGGTTTAACCACAGTCCAATTTTAATAGGAAGAACCTTATCTAACGGCTAGAAAATGTATTAATCTACTTTCACGTTTTCATACGTCAAGTTATGTGATCTACAGCTCAAAACTTTGATAGATATTACAGTAACAGTAACAATATGTTAAGATGTTATCAATGTTGTCCGAGATAAGATCTGTTTGTATTTAGTTAAAGTCCTTTCTATGAAAGCTGGACTGTACCTGTGAATTACCCCCTGTGTGGAACAAGTATGTGGTGCTACATCGTGCCATATAAATAATGCTCGTATTATATTATACCCGGTATGATGCAATAGTCCGCTAGAAAGCTGGTGGTTTTGGCAACTCCATTGATTTATTGTGATCATGCGCCTGACGTTGTTTATACCTGCTATCAGCCATTAACTACAGGAGGGGGAGGGGGGTGTTTAATGTGGTCATTAGTCGGGGAGAAGGCAATAACCATGTTGTTTGGCGATATGCCAAAACCAACTTCATTTAGTTGAGGCATACTTTACTTATTGCGTATTTCTAACAAGTAATTATATTTTATTGTTTAGTTTACAAAAGGTTGTTTTTCCATCTTATACAATGAGAAAAAATTTAAAGGGTTCAAAAACAAGTGCAAGTGCAAGGGAGAGCGTCTAGGGGGGTACAGAGGGGGCAATTACCCGGGCCTAATATTCCAGGGGGCCACATTTCCCCCCGAAATTATTAAATAAATTACAGTTATTATGCTAAATTTCACACCAAATGGTGTACAGATAATAATTAACAGCAATAAGTATTCGCTTGGTGATAGGATTCCATTCCAGATTACTGAAAAACCTAACTTTATGTAATTTAAGATCTACATTATTCGGCTAATGTGCTGCAGTACAGAAGAATACGCCGCCATTGTGCTACCGCTGTCGGTCTACAGAAGACTAACAGTGCAATGGTGCAAAGGGAAATTTACTTTTGTTAACTTAATTGGATTGATTGTTTGCATTTAATAAAGTACAGTCATTTAATGGGTTGATCAATATTCTATAAAACATGAGATATTATTAAGTAGCATAAGTACAGAGTACGTATCTATATATTATAGAAGCTCAATGCTAAAACTGAAAAACTCCATACAAAGGGGGGCCTTACAGTTTCTTGAAACGACTCTGAAGGATAGTGAAGGAGGTTGAATAATTATAAGTAAAATAACCTGTGTACTAATCACCGGACCAATTTGAATGACAAGCCGTGATGGTAAAAAAAATATTGACGTTTATTGACCGTATGTAACCGAAACACTGGTTTTCACGATGCCTTCTGTGTGTCTGTATCTAGGTCTAAGGCAACAACAATTTTATCGGTAGGGATAAAACTTGAAGTTTGAAATTATCTATTTAGTGTTAAAATTAAGGGTAGTTTACTTAAGGGCAAATAGAGAAAAAATAAATTTTCTCAGGATCGGCTCTAACGAGTTTGACTAAATTTTGTATCCAGGCATTTTTTAATACTATAAACTAAATGGTGCATCTCATTTTCCCGATAGAATTACTTAGGAGGTACTTTACGTAATCGGATATCTCCAACTATAAAACTCCGCAACTCTTTGGGATACGAAATAACTTATCTTCGAAAAGTTATAGTAATATAAAAATTAAAAACTTTTATTCAAAGCATATTTTTTATCAAAGTAATAGTTTACTAGCTATTGGCCAATACATTTTAAAAATTGAGATACTACAAATTGATTGTTGTGCTCTCTGGTGAAATGTGACGCTCTTTTTTCCAATATGTTTCTACAACAATATATATTATTTACTAAAAATTTTATTCAAAACAAGTATAATAGTTTTATTATTATTTAATTAGGATGAAATCGTCCTTAAAAAACGTACCACGCCAATTACCAGTGGTCCCCCCCCCCCTCAACCCCGCAACACCCTCTTAATATTGAAGCCATGGCACGCGGGGCGAATATCAATCTCTCGGACATAAATGGATCTAAATTGTATATTTACCATCCAGACACGTTTAATAGATTCCGGAGTCGGGCGCTTCTCCCACCAAACCTATCGAGATATAACACTTTTGCACCAAGGCACTGTCCTACAGAAACAGTCCAACCTCTAGAATTATGCCAGCCGGCATTTCAACGAAACAACTACAACAAGGACATGTTTTTTATTTAAAGAGATAGCTCTATGTCTTTGGAAACTATCTTGGGAGGGATACCAACCCGTGGAATTAAAGACAGGTTCACGCTAATTTCTCCTGGATTTGTGTGAAACTGTTTGAGTCTGTCGCTCTCATTTGTAATATGACCGATTCAGCCAATGATTAGATATGTTATAAAGCAGTGGAGTCTTGCCAGTGGAAGCAGAGCCTGTTAAAACTGTACTTGTAATATGTTCAACCTCTCTTAATGCCCTATTTGACCAAGTTCATAAGTTATGCTATACACATGTCGCATAATATCTGACCAATACGCTTTCTACGTGTTTTTTTTTATCCTGTGGCATTACTGACTGAGAGGGACATGACATCCAGTTCGGTCGCCTGTATGTAGACTATTAGCCTCTCTGGTGGTACAGAGTACACCCAGGGTACACCTATGGAGGTTGTCTACACGTCGTACACGAAATGAGAGGATGTGATGATAGTTATTATAATAGTGTGGAGCCAGGAGTGAGTTTTAACCTAACGTAAGCCTAATTAACCAAACCCTGGTGACCGCTGGGACCATTCCTCTTAAGGGAAAAATACCCAAGGTAACATACGAGAATCAAACCTGGGAACCCTAGGTTCGTAGCCAGGTGCACTGACCACTACACCACGGGGCCGGTTTGCTGAGGGACGAGAACATATCACAAGTACCGTTTAGACAAACTCTGCTTACCCTGACAACAAGTCACGCCATGACACTGTTAGAAAACCTTAAAACAAAACGTCCAAACCCAACGCAGCTCTCAAATAAAATGTATCAATCGTGGATTTAAGATAATTACTCCTACAGTTTTTTTTTGCTCCACGTCTTACTACCCGTTCAGGCTATACACATGTAATTACACTACTAGGGGTAGGAATGACGAGGGTTGAATTTAGAGGAGGTGTACCCGAATTTGCGTGGATGTAGAGTGGTAAGCCATCCAGGAAAAATACAACCCTGGACTGGATTCAAATCCCGACCTCATACGTCACCAGAAAACCCGACATGACTTTCTTGAGGCGTAGTCCGCGTGACCACCGATGTGATACAAATTACATAACTTTGAGGAGTAAACATTTCTTAGCGAGAGGATATAAAGTTATCGAGACAATCAACTCTGCTGCAAACACTTTCGATTTCCTGATCTCGTGCCTCGGTTCAGACAACTAGAGAACTCAAAAGACCTTTGGAGCGACCTTCGAAAGGTCATCAGAAACATCTCCAGGTCATCGTGCGAGGAACACCATCAAGAAGTAAAGAAAGATACATCATACTATTTAAATTGGCGTAAGCGCACGACCTACAAACTAACTAAACATAATACAGTAACTTAATTCACCCTATGGTCTTAAAGCCTCTCTTATTGGACTGGATTGCCGATGATGGGGAGGTTGGGTTCGAACCATGGCTAGGTATACTGAGGGTGGTTTTTTCTAATTTTTTTTACATCTATTACTGTTCCCAGCCTGTGGCTTGGGTTAGTATTTTATTCAAGCCATATTTTCCCCCCTACCGGCTTGCTAGGCCTGTCGTAGCTTCATATGTCTTATAATATAACTAAAAGACTAAGACACGCAAAACATCCAGTGCCCGGCCGTTAATCTATCAATATGAAAAGGTAAACCCATATTTCCATCAATGATAAATTTTCATCCATGCCAGGAATCGAACCCAGTACCCTTAGCTGAATAGACAGACACGCTACCAACTGAGCTGAGGTGTCGGAGAGTTTTTTTCTAAATGGTTTTTTCACTATACTTACTAGCAAATGCGGATACATTTCCTCTCAAATTCTACCTTACTTATCCCTAGTCTATTAAGTAATTAATATATGCGTATAGAGCTGAATACTAAGGCCCAGTAAAAAGTAAATAAAGTAAAGGTAAATCTAGTTACCCTCAAGATTTCACTTCCTGGGTACATCAGAACAGCGACGGACAGGGGGGAGAAGGGCAGAAGGTCGGGAATTTAAATCTCCGCTCTCGGTCACCAGTAAATACAACTCTAAATAGCTTCTAGAGGTATTTGAACATTCATACCATGTCTCGGCCGACGATGGTTAGGGGACTGTGTCCCATGTACCCCTTACCACCCGAGCCCGTAATTTCCCTCTGACAATACCGCATACTTGATTGTATGCCTCCCAAGGTATATTTCTGGGTTCATCACTGCGCGAGGACAACCTTCACAACTTCACTTGGGCTGTAACTCCAACAACTCCACTAAACCTATATTTAATCTTCATAGGAAACTACTATATCTACTTTAACGTGTTCATACGTCAAGTCAAGTCATCTGTTGCTGTCACTTTTGATAGATATTATCAATATTTATAAAATAACACTAATGATATTGTAAAATGTTATCAATGTGGACGGTAAAAAAATATTTTTGTACTATCTTAATGGCCCTTCCTATGAAAATTGGATTGTACCTCCCTAACCACTCGACCAGAGAAAGAGAGAGAAGGAACATTTTATTATTTTTCTCATCAATACATTCTCTCCTCTGCGAGACTAGCACCCCACATGCGCCATTAAAATATATTAAACGGTTGCTTCGTATGGAACAATGGTTTAATAAATTATCAAGATGCAATATGGCGGAGAACCATTCACGAATTGAGACGTTTATTACAGGAAAGAAAGTACAAAATGTATTTAATTGGCTAATGTCAGACAAGGTCATATGTGATAAGTATCTAAGTCTTTCCTTCTATTATAAAATTATATTTTTGTACATATTAATTTTAAATATTACATGTTTATGTCTCTCTTCTCACAAGCTCATTAATCATATTATGAACCTCCAAGTTTTTTTTTACTGCGTCTTTTCAAGTTAATTACGTCTGATTGTAGACCCATCTTATGCCTTAACTTTCTCTAACAAACGAACTATAGAGAAAGTATTGTATATGTTGACAATATCAGTCTGAAAGTTTAATCAGGGATGTGCACTCCATTTATCCTGAGAGGTAGAAGTCTTACCTTGATTGATTACACCATGACCCTATCTTATAAGCTACACCATAGTGGGATCAAGCAAGGTAGCAGTCTTACCTTGATTGATTACACCATGACCCTTTCTTACAAGCTACACCATAGTGGAACCAAGCAAGGTAGCAGTCTTACCTTTATTGATTACTCTATGGTCCTATCGTATAAGCTACACCATAGGGGAACCAAGCAAGGTAGTAGTCCTACCTTTATTGATTACACCATGGCCCTAGCTTATAAGCTACAACATAGTTGAATCAAGCAAGGTAGCAGTCTTACCTTGATTGATTACACCATGACCCTTTCTTACAACCTCCACCATAGTGGAACAAAGCCTTGTGCTGGTGTTGCTCGCAGGCCGGTAGTGGAAACAAGTGGAATGTAGTGTTCTGTGCACGTGTCCTAGAAACACACGTGGCCTACTCCCGGTGCATCATGGGAAACTGGGCGAACCCCTTATGCGGATACTCGGAAGACGACAAAAAAACACTCACTATGATGGAAGGGGGNCCCGGGGGCGCATGGGAAAAGGGGGCAACCCCTTTTGGGGGGCCCGGGGAGGGGAAAAAAAAAATCTCCATTTGGAGGGAGGGGGGGGGGGGGAGAACTATATTAATTCTGTTATTGTTTCTGATATCTCGCTGTTGGTCCATTCGCTTCAAGAGCACAACTTCTCACGAACGGTAAACAACACCGGGTCTTTTTGTTTTATTGAATACACGCTCTAGAAACACATACGTATTTATATTAAAGGTTATAGCTAACCTAACTTGGAGCAGCCCTTACTGTGGATTCACACGTTCGCCGAAAAACTAGTGCAAAACAGAAACGTGGTCACGTGACGAGCTGTAGGCCAATCACAGGATTTCCGCCTAATCGGCGCGAGCTGTTCCGCTAAAGTTCAACTCATCTTTACTTCGGCCGCTCTGCCTGAGATGTTCGGCAGCACAGGAGAGAGGACCAATCAAATCTCAGATCCAACCATCTCAAATCAGTACTCATGCGCATTTGATGACGCATGCGCTCTATAGCCAGAAGCAAGCAGACAGCTTAGTTTGCTGATGTGAGGAGATTTGAAATAACCCGTTAATGTAAGGTGTGTGTATTTCTATGCATTGGATTGGGCCACGACACGGCATTAAAATTGAAAAAAGATCCATCGGGAGAATGATCTAAAATAAATAAATAGAAAATAAAATATGTTTATATAATCAGTTGTTTATAGTTAGCGTTGCAATGCATCATGGGTCAACATAAAGCGGGTGAATTTCTGCACCACTGAGACAAATTCTACTTTCTATTTTTGGCAAACGTGTGAATCAAGCTTTAGCGTTCAGCAAGCTTTGTGGAACATGCAGTATAATTTATAGAATATATTTTTTCACGTGTTCATACGTCAAGTCATGTGATCTACAGCTATCACTTTTGATATATACTATCAATATAATACATAAAATAATAATGATATTGTAAATTGTTATCAATGTTTGCCAGGCACGACCTGTAATATGTATCTGTTCTTCCTGTGTTAGAGTAATATGTATCTGTTCTTCCTGTGCTAGAGTAATATGTATCTGTTCTTCCTGTGCTAGAGTAATATGTATCTGTTCTTCCTGTGTTAGAGTAATATGTATCTGTTCTTCCTGTGCTAGAGTAATATGTACCTGTTCTTCCTGTGCTAGAGTAATATGTATCTGTTCTTCCTGTGCTAGAGTAATATGTATCTGTTCTTCCTGTGCTAGAGTAATATGTATCTGTTCTTCCTGTGCTAGAGTAATATGTATCTGTTCTTCCTGTGCTAGAGTATAATGTTTACCTTTGCTCCACGGCTTACAACCCATCCATAATATCCACGTCTACACTGATATGGTAGGGATGAGGGAAGTATAATTTTAGAGGAATGGTATCCGCATTTACTGGCAGGGAGAGGTGTTAAACCTTGTAAGAAAATAAAAACACATCAGTGCACCCATCCGTATTTCAAGCCTAGACCTCTCTGTTATTAATAAATCAGTAAAAAAAATATTGACGCCTCACTCAGCATGCCCACCTGTACGAGTGATAAGTTAGCGGTGGTATTAACACCCAATCTCTTCCAAAGTGTTCACATTACGATGCAACAGACTGTACCCAAGGCGGGGTCTAACAGTTTCTGTGTAAATACTCGTGGGTTGGAACTGTTTGTCCTTGGGAGATAAACCCAACTATTCCGGAATAGTAAATGTTCACATGGATTTATTTAACACACACAGATCATGTGTGACCTTAGTATTTGTGTCTCTAGGTTAACAATACCTCACCTTCTGGTTTCAACTATTTTTTTTTTCAGATGTAGGTCAAATCGTTTATGTCCCTGCGGGAGCTAATTTATTGGAAATAAAATGATCCCCGTTTTTAATAGAACGCCCTGCCGATATATATAACTTGTAAAGTTTATTAGAATGTATCCAAAGTAAATTACTACTCAGTGCTCACGAAAATAATCTATGATAAAGTTTTAACCTGCCAGAGAGCGTAGTACCACCCAATTCCAGTAGAGTTCTAATATCTTATCTCGAGATCTGGTATCTAGACAAACACTGACATATCCGCAGGGCGTTCTATTAAAAACGGGGACCATTTTATTTCCAATAAATTAGCTTCCGCAAGGACATTATATATATATTTTTACGGGTAAAATTTGAACTTTGATAAAGTCGATATTATCCAGATAATGTTAAAATCATCCAAAATACATGGATAATGTTAAATGAGAGGTGATTAAATAAGGTTTTTCAAAGTTTATTCGGTTAAAATTGGCATTATCTACCCGCACTTGAATAATGTCAAAATTTTAGGGTTGAGGTTAGGCTAATTAGGTTAGTATAGGTTATATTAGGTGATTTTAGACTATGTTTGTTTAGTTTAGGTTAGTGGAAAAGAAAGAATCTAAAAGAGGCATTTAAATGTTAGTACATTGCTAATATTCAATTTCAGAGATCAAAATGACGTTCCAAATTATAATACATATTCACACGTGCTTAGTTTTACAAATAGTATTCACCGTTATCCAAGTCTTGTTGGTTAATTTCGAGATTATCTGGATAGGATCGTAAATGAGATAAATTACTTCATATTCCTGACGTTATCCACTGCACTTGGATAATATCGACATTATCCAGATTTCGCACACTACCCGATATATATAATTATATATAATATTTTTATGGGATGAAGAAGGTTGTATTTAGGGGAAGTGTAGAGGGAAAGTGGGAAATCATTTAGAAGAAAAACCCTTAGTGCACGCGAATGTGATTCGAACTCCAATCTCTCCATCATTGTCAGTCCAGTCGATTGGAAGAGTGACGTATTAGGCCATTCGACCACCGAATTGGATTTTAAAGGTTATGGATTTACAACAGGAATATATTTTCTTTTGTAAAAAAAACACAAAAAAACACTGAAATAAACCATGTGGTATTTACATTAACGTCATGATGTATAAATCCCTGCATTAATTAGAGGCATACGTTAGTCATTCACTCAATATAGATTGTAGGGGTCGTAAACTGGGGTACAGAAGACTTGTCTCGTTTGGCCCGCGCTGTTTTTTTAATTTGAAAGAATTAATACTTAAATAGCCAATATTAAAAAAAATCATATAAAAATCCACGTTTCCGACTTCTCTTGAAAAATCAGCAAATCTACCGACCAAGAAAAGGTGTAATAGAAAATGTATTGTGAGCCTACAATCCAATTTTCATAAGAACGGTCTTTAAAAAAATACAAACATTGTGTTTGTGACCCGCCTCGGTGGTTTAGTTAGCTAACGCGCCATTCATGTTGAGCTAGACCACCAAGGACGGGGAGATCGAGGTTCGAATCTCGGTCGGGTGAACAGGATTTTTTCCTAAATGGTTTTCCACTCTCCCTCCACGAAAATGCGGGTTCACTTCCTCTAAATTCAACCTTCCCAATGCATAATCCATTAGTGTAATTAGTACTTAAGCGTATAACCCAAATGGGTAGTAAGACGCGGTGCTAAATAATAATAATAATTGTGTTTGTGGTCAACATTCGTAACATTTTACTATATTATTATTGTTATCTTATATGTATTAATAATATCTATCAAAAGTGACAGCTGAAAATAACATCACTTGACGTATGAATACTTTAAAGTAGATTTACTAACGTTTCTAGCTGTCAGAAAAGGTTCTTTCTACGAAAATTAGACTTTAGTTCCAAATGAAATGTCAAATAAATTACGAAAGAAACACTTTATTTCTATTTTTCGACACATTTTTTTTTTCAGTTTAAAATATCTAATATAAAACATGTTTTTATTATGTTACGTGCCAACACTTTAGCTCATTAAAATGAAAGAAAGTTTGATGACATTTGTCGGTTAATTCGTCTGACACCCGGCCGGCTCATTTCACTTATTTACGTTACCTGCCTGGCCCCTGTAGACATTTGAGTCTGCAACCCCTTACACATTGCTTGTGTAAACCATATTTTCAAAAAGGTATCAAAGTTTTACTTATTGCGTGCGGGAATTAGGATGTGGCTTAGTGAAATTATATTACCTATTAGAAGTTTGGAGGACACTGGTTCCTTTCCAGGGGGTGTCTAAAATAATGTAATATTTGTATATGATTTCGTCTTTCTACCCAGATATTAAAATTCCCCCCCACAGAGGTTTGCTGGGCCTTTATAGCGATGTTGGGTCAGGTTAAGATTTTACAAATCGTGCCTAGGTGTGATCTTGTGTTTTGGAAAGTGCACTTTGGTAACTGTACCTATAAAAATAATAAGTTAAATACAGCTAAGCTATAATAGAAGCATGGTACGAAGAACCATCCATATCTAACAGTTATAAACTTTACTTAAAATGATTTCATGTGTTCATACGTCAAGTCATGGGATCTAAAGCTCTTACCTTTGATAGATATTATAAATACATATAAAATAATAATATTAATACTTTAAAATAGTAATTTAATATCAATTTTGACCGCAAAAATTATTTATTTTCTAAAATGTCCTTACTATGTTTATTTTTCTCTCACTGCGTCTTACTACCCATCCGTACTATGCCACGCAAATGTGTTTGGGTTGAATAAGATATAGCTTAGAGAAAGTGTATCCGCATTTGCATTTAGTGTTTATCTGCCCACTCACTTATGTTTCTGGACACTCACTACTATACCTGGTCACCCGCTCGTGCCAAATCATATTGGTTTTTTACTCATATTCAATTGTTTTACTTTCACCCATGCACTTTTCCTTTGTTTGGAATATTCTAGATTTCTAAGATCAAGACTGATACACAAAGGATTAGAAAACGGCGTCTCTGGCTGCACCTGTTTTGACAATGCAGGCTATATTATTGAATCTCTGACCAGTGAAACACACTCCGATCGTATCTTAAGCCTCCATAGACCCGCTAGTGAGCTGTATTATGTTTATGTTTCAATAGCCGGTGGAAGGTAACGTTATACTCGTGACGAGTACAGCGCAGTCACGATCCTGGCGGAGGAAAGAGACATTCAATACTGAGAGAAAGAGCTGATGCTGTCGGTGGGAATCGAAGCCTTTCCTTTTCGACCCTCCGACCCTACATTTCCGTCGTGTGCTAACAGAGACTGTCCGTAGCTCTGAACTTTACTAGTCGGTCACTTGGAATATTGGAATAGTGGAATTAACAATAAATAATTACAGGACTTTCATTTATTATTTAGGCCAGACATCTATTCATAGGCTGATGAATTAGCTGTGATCCTTTCCTACTTTTCCAAGATGTGCTTTTACACCCTCTCACCAGACGAATGCTGAAGTATTTATCACTGTTTTATCATACTCATAGAGCTTTAATTTGCATCTACTCATTGCTAGTACTGAAGCGTTCTAATATTTATATTTATGTTCCTAGTCACAGGATTAAATAAGTACGTGACTTACAAACAAACTTAATATAGCACATCCATAAACATAAATACCAAGTATTAGCATGAAGTCTTACTACCCGTCCAGGATATCCACACATTTATACTAAAATAGGGTGGGGGATGAGGAAGGTGGAATTTAAAGGAAATATACTCGTATTTGCGTGGAGGGAGAATTGGAAACCTTATAGGAAAAAACTTATTTAGTAAATATGGCAGAGATTCGAACCACGACCCTCCCGTCACCGTTAGCCCAGTCCATTGCTAGAGTGATTCCTTAAACCATTCAACCACCAATGCCGATCACCAGGAATTGTAACATCTAAAAACTGAGGAAAAACTTATACACGTAAGAGTATTTTAATTTGTTTGAGACTCTTTATTTATGTTTACACCTGTATTTCTCCTCCCTGAACGCTAAGCTACGGACATCTATATATATATTATCCTCAGTGTAGAACCAGATATGTGCCGAATTTCCCCCGGGATGCTGAGCTACTTCCCGAACTTTCATGCGCTTGTAGAACAAACACTCCCGTCTCGCCATATTTGGTTGGTACTTGTGTTGTCGTGCTTCAGTGGGTACACCTGTTGGCCGCAGCGGTATTGCATAGCGCTAGTGAGGGGTCGTTATCTTAACATCCGCAGGTAAACGAAACAATCGCTCGCTACACGCATAAATAGTCTGGAAACCTTCCAGCAGTGTTTTCGTTCATATTTCTTCCTAGATGTTTGATTAGTAGAGGCACATTTCACTGCTTGACATATCCTACTAGATGTTTTATTAGCAGAACCACATTTCACTTCTTGACATATCCTACTAGATGTTTTATTAGTAGAACCACATTTCACTTCTTGACATATCCTACTAAATGTTTTATTAGTAGAACCACATTTCACTTCTTGACATATCCTAATAGATGTTTTATTAGTAGAACCACATTTCACTTCTTGACATATCCTACTAGATGTTTTATTAGCAGAGCCACATTTCACTGCTTGCCATAACCTACTAGATGTTTTATTAGTAGAACCACATTTCACTTCTTGACATATCCTACTAGATGTTTTATTAGCAGAACCACATTTCACTTCTTGACATATCCTACTAGATGTTTTATTAGTAGAGCCACATTTCACTGCTTGACATATTCTACCAGATGTTTTATCTTTAGAACAACATTTCACTTTTTGAAATTTTGTTTGTCTTTTGTTTTACTTTATCTTGGGGTAATATAGCATACTATTTACATATTTAACTTTCTCTTTCCAAACGCATGGCCATACAAACACACACTCAACAACGATCTTAACCTAGAACAGAGCATCCAACACCTTTCCTAAAATATACTCCTGTTGAGATTCAACAATCAACATTACAGTCTAAGTATGTGTGGTGGTAAAACAGTCTGCGCGCATGCGCTAGAAAATCATAGGAAGAATGATAGTTGACAGAGTCTGTTCATGATAGGTTTTTACCTGGATGACAGTTCAAAAATCATATGTTTAGGTTTTGGGTTGCTAACACTTGTAAAAGATCACTGTTTTGTTGTAGATGCTAAGTTTTTTAATTACCTGTTATATTCTACATTTATAATAACGTCAACTTAGGTTTTTTCATACTATTTCATTACTTTTAATCATTTCTTTTCATCCAACTCGAAACAATATTTTAAACATAATTAAAAGTACTTATTTTTCGTTTTGGCATCGTATTTACTTGAGCAAATACTTGTCATTTTTTTATATCTAATAAATTATTTTATGATTATTTTATCGTATTTCAAAATATTTAACTGAATCAATATTTAACTGAGTAAAATATTTTTATACACTGCGTGGGTGCATCATTGTAAAAAGACTTGTTTCAGTCATGTTCAACTACATGGTTTAAATTCGTCCGTCGCCATTTTGAAGCTATTTTCGTAAGACCTTTTGTGTAAGTGCCGTGAATAATAATTTTTTTAAAGTTACCATCTGTTTTCATTACAGTTATTCAAAGTGATAGATGTCAACTGTTGGCGTAGGGATATATTAGGGACTATTTCTAGTAACTTTTTGAGCTGTCATTCAAGTAAACTAAGGTCGTGAATGAATTATATGTTGAGGAGTCGCGACTGAGCTGGTGTATTCTATAGTGTCTTAAAACGAGGGAGCACTATATCCGTCCAGTTTAGTTAGTTCTGCACGTTGAAAGTATAGCATACCTGGGGGGCTCACCAAAATAAACATGTTACATACCAAAAATAGGGGAAAGAGACTTTTGTAATTTACCCCCACTACAACACCCATTCCCTCACTAGGCCTATTCTTTCTTACTGCTCAGTAGAGTTTCATGTATAGCTCCCTTCACTAATTTTAGACCCTGTCTGGGCTCTAATGAGGGTTCTATGGAGTTGTACAGGCTGATGTATGCAGGAAGAAACATTTTTGAAAGTTAAAGTTACTAAAACCATTTTCAAGTATTCATACGTCACGTCATGTGACTGTCACTTTTGATAGATTTTTTAGCACTGTCTCTTACTACCCGTTAGGGTTATACGCTTATATACTAATTAAGCTAATTGTTTAAGGGATTAGTAAGGTTATATTTAAAGGAAATGTACCCACATTTGCGTGGAGAGAGAGAGAGTGGAAAACCATTTTGTGGGAAAAACCTCAGTAGCCTACATCCGACCGAGATTCGAACCTTGATCTCCCCGTCATTGGCAGTCTAGTCTACTACGAGAGTAGCGCTTTAAACCGTGTGGCCACCGAAGCAGGTTTGATAGATATTATCAATACATATAAAATTGCAATAATAATATAGTGAATTTTTATCAATGTTGACCCAAACAAATATGTTTGTATTCTCTAAAAATGTCTTCTACCAGAATCCCGGTATAGTCTACCTTCATAGCCAGGCAGCCATGACTAATCTCAGGGAAAATGGAGACTTGATTACTTACATTTTGTTACTAAGTGAATTGTTTAATCCCAGAGTCTCACCTTAAGCCGGTACTCTTAAGTGAAATGTTGATCTTGTCACCTTCATCCTTTCCTATGCATTACCAGTTGCGCATTAACACGCACTTTAAACATGTTGAGCACTCGAGACAGAAATTACCCATCAATCAACATTCACTTCTGTTTTACGTCTAGGACTGTCATACCATTCAGTGGATGGGATTATAATACCTTATCTTCGTTAGGATATAGTATTCCCTTTCTAATAAAAATAACTTTTGGAGCAACAGAAAGCTACCCATAATTTCACAACTTGTTTGTTTTGAAACTGACCAAGCTGGTTTCACAAAACAAACGATGGGCTTAAACTGGGTTCATACTTATCCATAACACATTGCTAATAGCGACTAGTGCATAGCACATAGTGCGTGAGAAGTTATATATTTAGCACCGCGTCTTACTACCCGTTCGGGTTATACGCTTAAGTACTAATTACACTAATGGATTAGGAATTGGGAAGGTTGAATTTAGAGGAAGTGAACCCGAATTTGCGTGGAGGGAGAGTGGAAAACCATTTAGGAAAAACCACCCCCAATTCACCCGACCGAGTTTCGAACCTCGATCTCCCCGTCCTTGGTGGTCTGGCTCAACACGACTGGCGCGTTAGCCAACTACGCCACCGAGGCGGGTCGCGAGAAGTTGAAACATATTATTTTCAATAATGGAGTTCATAATTGATACATAGAGAATAGTGTAAAGCGCATAGAGCTGGTTTAACTTTAATTTTTTATTCGTTATGCATGGACATGAGCATAGACGGCCCTTGTATCTTCTGTGTTCTTGTTTGAAAATGCCTTGTAGTAGCCATAATTTTTATTATTAACGAACTATCTTTGTTTTAGAATCAATGACTACAAGTATAAATAAAATGAAAATAAAGGGGAAATAATACATTTTTGATTTTGTTAGTGACTGGTCTACCAAAATATTAGTGACAATAATAAAATTAGAACCAAATAAAAATCAAATTTGATTTAGTAGTACAGGCACCACTTAAATTAGGTAAATTTTATGTTTTAAAATATTCACTTAAACATAATGAAAACAATCGATTTAAGTAAGAATTTAAGCACTTCGTTTGGTTATGAACCGATGTATTCTTCTTATGAGTTGTGCATTGTACGCTACGCACCATTCACTACTAGTTATACGTGATTAAAAACCCAGACTTAATTACCTATATTCAATCAACAGACCCACAGTTTACACGCCTCTGAAAAATTAGTAAAACCGGAAAAACTAAGGTAATTTTTTGTGCCTGAAAATCTCATGAGAAAACACAAGGAATTACACACACACAAAAAAGTATTGAAATATTCGTGAACTAACTTTTAAACATTAAATCTTAGGAAATTCGCATGGATGGAAAAGCAAATTGAAGAAATAAATACTCTGATTCGAAACCATATCTTGCTCCTTCTTCCTTTTCTCCCTTCTGGAACATTGGGTTGTGTAACGATTTCATACATTTCCTCATCAAGATAAAAAGTTCCTGTTATAAACAGCAATTACATTACTTCACACGAGTCAATTTGGTGGAAAATGGAATTGCATTCCTTTATGCTACTCTTCTAAAAAAAGTGTGTGTAAAAAATGGGAATTACTTCTTGGAAATACAGGGAATTTTGTGTTAATAAAATACTGGCAGCCCTGACCATTCTCAACTACTGTGTAACGAGAACTTAATGTTGTCTAAAAATAGAATCATTGGGTTTCTAAAAAAAAAAATAACAAAACAACTCTTACATTATGCCGTCAATTAAAGGCGATGACAAGACTTAAAAAAGGAGGTTTAAGAAAACTAGAGATCTCTCTATAAGGGCATTCTTTGTTTTTTCTCTCATGCGGTTCATTTTTATCTCCCTCAGATGCGCAATAGGGTATTGCGCATGTCAGTCTTACCTTGTTTAGGATTTCGTTTAAATTATTACAATTTACACCAAAAGTGTTTTTTAAAACTTTTTTATGCTGTACGTCTTACCACCCATGCGGGATCTCCACATTTAACTTCACTATTGGTATGGGAATGAGGACGGTACAACCTTTAGAAAATGCACCCACGTTTGTGGGGAGGGAGAGTGAGAAACCCCACTGGTAAACCAGACAATACGGGACTGATACCTTAGTCTGTATGCCCAGCCATGTGGGTTGTATGACTCTAATTTATAAAAAAAATAAATAATTTAGATTGATGCTATCTTTCTAAATAATAGTGATCCTTCAGTAGAAATAACCTATTTTGAAAAATGTATTTTGATTTGATTTTTTTAAAAGGGAAGGGAGTGTATATATACTTGTAGTAAAGAGAAATTGCCAAATCAAACATATTTTCTCTTTTCGATCTAATTGTAAATTAAGTTTAATTTGTATTCTTATAGGATTACATATTTAATAAATAAATGGCGTCTCTGGGCTACATCAATCTGTTGCCCAGTCTGCGGAAAGATTGGTCAGTACTAATGTACTGTTGCCCAGGAGACGAACGAATGTACTAATCGTACATCCTTTTCCCTTTTGGAAGAGGAGGATCTTTCCCTGTTCCGATGAGATGAGGTGAGGGTATGATTATAATGAATATGATGGGGGGAGGAGCGGGATGGAGCCAATTAAGTTCTTTATCTAACTTAAACATAATTAACTAAACCTTGATGACCATGGGAATTATTCCTTTTTTAAGAAGAATACCCGGTATCAGCCGGGAATTTAACTCGGGACCCTTATGTCAACAGCCAGGAGTTTTGACTACTATAACACCAGGCTGGTTACATATTAATACAACTTTGTTTTGTTTCAGATCTTGCTATAAAACAAACAAATTTGTGTGTGATAGCATCTCAATGACGAAAACACATAGACAAAATGCAAAGTTTTTTGTGTGTAGGGGTATTTAACGTGCAGCTGCTGAGACTTTAGTTATATCAAGACTCAACTTACAAACTAACTTAATACCAAGACAAACACATCAGGTCCGAACCCATAAAATGTATTGGGATCTACCATTGGTGGCTTGAGCTAAGGTTTCCAACAAGAGACGGCAAGGAATTTATTTTAAACATTAAATATTTCTTGAGGAAATTTAAAGTTGTTTTAGACATAATAGGGATTGAAGGTTCCATGAATGTTATAAGACTCTTAAAAACCATAGAGGTTATGGAAGGAGTGAGATTTAACCCCCAAAACCACCCCTTACCTCCTCGGTATGATTCACCAATTTCCGAGTCATGCCAAGAACCAAACCCAAGACCCTCTGGTTCAGTAGTGGGACAAGACTTGGAGCTAGGGGGGGAGGGAGGAGGAAGGATCATAATATCTAAGTGAGCCGTATGAAAACATGTTGTAACATGTTGTCCACCCCGTCTAGCTGCGGTTCCTCCAGGAAAGTAGTTGATGAGTTACGAGACTAGAATATGACTCACGACTCTAAGCGCGGTCGACGGAGGACAAAGGTTTCTGTACAGAAAAACTTCTTACTGACCGCAGCCTCTCATAACTGGCGTGACGTCATCGTCTTACGAGAGAATTAAGGTTTCCGTCCCAAAACGTTTCGAAACGTGTTTCGTTTAGTATTTTCTTCAACGTGTCCATGGCAACATTGGATGGGACGTGCCCTAAAACGAGGACGTATTCTAAATAATGGGTTTCCCACTTCTTCAGAATATGTGGTTGTTTAACTCAAATTAAATTGTTTGGTTTGTTTCCATCTTATAAATTAAGACTGGCTTGGTTTTAAATGGAAGATAATAATAATAATAATAATAATAATAATAATAATAATAATAATAATAATGGCGTGTCCGGGCCATAACACTCGTAGCCCAGTTTGTGGAAAGATTAGCCAGTACCGTTGTCCAGGGGACGCTTGAATGTACTAATCGTAAATTCTCTCCATGTCCCGATTAGATGATGGTAGTGAATTTGACGGGATGAAGCCAATGAAGATCTCAACCTAACTTATTTCTAATTAACCAAATCCTGGTGACCATGGGAATTATTCCAATTTCGAGGAAAATCCCCCGGTGCCAGTTGGGAGTCGAACCAGGGACTTCTAGGTCAGCAACCAAGAGTTCTGACCACTATACCACGAGGCCAATTTGAATTGAAGATATAAATCTAGTGCTAGTATTTCGTAGATTTACCGCGCCCATCTCTAATAAACAGACACATTATTGCTAGGCTTCGTCATTAGAAAAGCAGGTCAGATGATACTAACACCTTAGTCTGTGTGCCCGCCGATTCATATAACATCACAACTATTCCTCTAGATAAAGGCGTAAGGGTTATTAACCTTTTTACGATTACATACCTCCAATGGTTTGCCTGATATGTCTCCCTACTCCCTTCACCGGACTGTCTAAATAATCATCACCATCATCAGTATGTCTTCAAAATATGGCAAAACCTTGGTCTTACTTTACATATAGATAGCTAGGAACCCCTCCTCTAGAATATAAATGTTAGATCTATAAAACAAAGAACTGGAGCTTATTTATTCTAAATGTTCACTCAGTTAAATATTCAACGCTTGACATCAATTCGGCATCTTTTCTGTTCACAGGTCAATCCCGCGGAGACGAGCGTCGAGATCAACCAGGGAAAATATGAGGAGAAAGAGACGCTGTTCTCCAACCTGTGCTTGCCAACAGCTGAGGCTCCATTGCCTGCGTCAGGCGTCACGGCGGTAATTCCCGCCTCCTCTAACCTGGAGGACAAACCCAGAGACACGAGCGCTGACCTAGGTTTCGAACTCGGCGGCAAACAGACCACCAGTAGATCCAGCAAAGCGAAGCGAGTGAAAAGTTACCTTAAAAAATGCAAAGACGCTGCCCTTGGGGCGTCTTCGAGCTGCCACGACGATGCTGACCTTGAGACTCGGGCGTCTACGGACCGGACCGACAAGTCGACGTCGTCAGAACCTCCTCAGGTGGAGAATTGTTCGGTGGAAAAGTTCGGTACGGTGAAAACTCGGAGTTCCAAGCGTAGGAGTTGGAACAAGGAGAAATCCTGCACCTCTTGGTATGTCGAGGGAGGTTCCTCCCCCTCGACCAAACTCAAGGTTGAGCCTCCTCCTCCGACAGATCCTCCTTCGAAGGCAGATTCGCCTCGAGACGAGGACCGTTTGGTTTCTGTCATCGAGATCGTTTCCCCCAATAGAGAGCAGTCGAGCAACGTGTCCGTGGTCAGCGTCGGTGACGTCCGTGTCGAGGGCTGTGTGGAAGGATCCAAGGACAAACCTATGCTGGAGGAGTTTGGTGCCAAGGCGTTGGATGCCGACGCAGAGCGTCCTGGACGAAACGGAGAGAGCGATGTGATTGACTCTCGGACCGAAGGTGGGACGTTGACGGTGATTGTCCTCGGCTCCCGTGGAAAGGGTCCTGTGTTCGAGAACGAGGTGGAGGGACGGATGGTTGAGGAATCTTCGGAGGATGCGACGCTTCTAGTCCTGGATGCAACCAAAAACACAGAGGTAAGATTATAACAAACTATAACGACAGATTTATTTCAGATACTGATAATGGATTGGTCCAGTGGCGTCGTTAGAGTGACAGCTATGGTGAGGGGCTTCCAATAGACAGGAATATCTAAACACTTGGTTATTATTAATATCCCAAACATATTCTAGTACAGTAGGTGGACAATCTATCAATTCTGGCCTTTTCTTAGTTTATTTAACGAGTTAAAAAGTTTGAAATAATCTCAAGATAGTAGTAAACACCTAACAAGGTGTTAAAACCTCCCCATCACCCCCTAAAATGGGATTGGTGACGCCTTCGCAGAACTTTACTAAGAAATTATTGGAAGCAAGCAACGTAATTATAAATGCTTATTTTTTTTCAGACACTTAACATATCTGAGCTATCAATGTTTTATCAAATTCCTCATACAAAATTTTTAGCCAGAATCTTCCTAAGACCTCCGGACTGAGTTTAAGAATAGTGCCTTGGCGCTCTCAGCCATGGCAGGGCTAATAGGTTTATTGAGAGCACCAAGACACCATTCTTAAACACCACTTGACATTTTCGGATACATTCAGATAATTCTTGTTCAAATCCAAGATGAGTAATCCAAACAGAAAACAAGTCGTGTGTAAATCCTTTATAATTGAAAAGTTTATTTTAACTCCGCGTCTTACTACCTATTCAGGTTATACGTATAAGTACTAATTACGCTAATGTGCTAGGGATGAGGAAGAGTGTATTAAGAGGAAGTGTATCCACATTTACGTGGAGGGAGAGTGGAAAACCATTTTGGAAAAACCACCCTCAATACACCCGATCCAAATTAAAATCACAATCTCCTTGTCATTGGCAGTCTATTCCATTGCAAGAGTGACGCCTTAGACCATACAGCCACCGAAGCAGGTGAGAAGTTGTAGGTAGTACAGATACGTTAAGGTGGGTTGGAAGGGAAAGCGAGCTTAGGTACGTAATTTTGAAGTTTTATGGCGAGAAAAACCTGTTTTTGACACACACAAAAATCGCTTCATTAACAACGTTTAATTTAATTTTACCCGCCTCGGTGGCGTAGTTGGCTAACGCACCATTCGTGTTGAGCCAGACCACCGAGGACGGGAAGATCGAGGTTCGAATCTCGGTCGGGTGAACTGGGGTTTTTCTAAATGGTTTTCCACTCTCCCTCCACGCAAATGCCGGTTCACTTCCCCTAAATTCAACCTTCCCAATTCCTAATCCATTAGTGTAATTAGTACTTAAGCGTATAACCCGAATAAGTAGTAAGACGTGGTGCTAAATTAAAAATTTAATTTTCTTCACATGGTGATGTAAAAAGTTGTTGAATATCTGTCATGAGTATAGTGGGAATTTATTAGAAACCTTTTAAATTAAATGAAGATTTAAAAAAAAAAATCCTTTGACAGATATTAAAAAAACTGTTGATATTAACATGTTTAGTTAATAAAACTAAACGTATATATCTACTGGAGTAACATTTTATTTATTTTGGCAAACAAACAATAATGTTTGTCGTCATAAAAATGACCAAAATTGGTACCTAAAATGGTATTCTCTTACATCCCACCAAAGGTACCTGGACTCGCAGGGACATTCGACGTCTCCATTTATATGTGTTTGTTCTCACGGGTAGCCTGTTCTCTCAAGTGAAAATATCAAGAGTCATTTCGTTAAACAGGACATCTTTGTCTCCGCACTTTTCCGTCTTTTACTTTCTTGGATTGCAGAAGATTGTAATCCTCTTTAACCGCAGACCTGTACGCGCCAATCTCCCAGAAACGTTAATAACTCGCGAAATAATCAAGAAAGTTGACCTAGCCCACTTCCCCAGTAATAGACAAGAGGGAGGTCTCCTCGTATCCGGTCAAAGTCGTCCCTCGATGATAGCACGAGCTGATAAGGGAATGCGCCGAATCTTTCTTCCTCTCGGAAATGAAACTATTCTTATTTCCAATGATTATAAACCTCACGATCTTCATCCCACGGTCACGATACGGATTTATCCAAGTCAATGGCAGGTATTGTTGTAACTGGGACTTTCATTCCGCACCTACCGAGCAGTCGCGAGGCGATGTGTTCCCCACACCTCCCCCACCCATCCCCTGTTCAACACACTCTCTTGTGTTTAACCTATCGTGGCAATTTGCACCTTCTTTTGAATCGGGAAATTAGATCTACTTAAGATTGCGGTGTCCGCGGTTTAATTTTAATTTTTTTTTTGTTTCTTTCTGATGAGTCGGCGGCCGTGTTGATTGATCTGCTCCTCTTGAGAGATGCTGGGCCGCAGATAGGGCCCGGTGACGGGATGAATGGAGCGCGGGTGTGCATGTTTTATTACAGAGTGATCGATCTGCGAGGATTGACCGACACAATCAACCTCAGACGTGAGACATCTCCTGGAGGAACAACCGGCTATCCGGCCCCGCGCTTTGATAAGAGAAACGGACGGGGGCTCACCCTCAGTACATCCCTTCGGGGTTTTGAACTCCGACCACCCCGTCATCGGCAGTCCAGTCTAATGTTAAGTCCAGTCTATTGTAAGAGTGACGCCTAATACCACTCGAACACTGAAGCGATTGTATAGGACACATCATTATAACATTAGTTCATTAATTACACATAAATATAGCTAGTTTGTATTTTAATGATTAAAATTTTTTTTATTGGACTGAAAAGAACAATTCACGAACACAACCGTTCACAAACTTTGTCGTAAGTCTAATATCTACGTCGCGAAGATGCCCATGTCGGGTTTGGAGATGGACAACACCTTGGCTCAGTCGGTACCACGTCTGCCAATCGAGCTAAGGCGGAAAAATGTATCAGCGATGAAATTAGGACTTTCCATTTCACAGCGGTAGAATTTACGGTCAGGGTACTAGTTGTTGCGTCAACTCTATAGGTTTAAGTTAGTTCATGAGTCGTGTCCGGAAATTCATATTAAATACCACAAAATAAATAACGAATTCTTGGAGATGACCCGTTCTTACACCCAGACCTTGGGAGACTACTTACTATTTCTATTGTGTAGCTCCCTATAAAGACTTCCATTATCCTTTCATTCAATTTATTGACGCGTATTTTTGAAACTTACACAATATCATAGCGTCATTGTAAAATTGTACCGTAGGATTAATAAAAAAATCAAAAAATCATGCACTGATTATTTTTCATGTTAGCACAACTTTATTCAACTGTTCTTCAATAGGACATGCATTGATATAGAAATAAGTAGAAAACAGTTTTGATATTTTAATTTAGTTTTAAAACATAAATCTTTGATGTTATTTGGCACATAGCCTAGATCTGCGTCACAATCAGAAGCATATATATGCGTCACCATAAGAAGAATAGATCTGCGTCACCATCAGAAGTAAAAATTTCCGTTGCCATCAAAAGTCTAGATTTCCATTACCATCAGAAGCCTAGATCTGAGTCATCATACAGTAAGAAGTCTAGTTTAGTTATCCGTTACCATAAGAAGTCCAGATCTGCGTTACCATCAGAAATATAGATCTGCGTCACCATTAGTAGTAATATAATAATAATAATAATAGCACCGCGTCTTACTACCCGTTCGGATTATACGCTTAAGAACTAATTACTCTAATGGGTTAGGAATTGGAAAGGTTGAATTTAGAGGAAGTGAACCCACATATGTGTGGAGGGAGAGTGGAAAACCATTCAGGAACAGGAAAAACCACCCCCAGTTCACCCGACCGAGATTCGAACCTCGATTTCCCCGTCCTCAGCAGTCTGGCTCAACAACAACCAGCGCGTTAGCCAACTACGCCACCGAGGCGGGTATTAGAAGTATAGATTTATATCACCATAAGGCAGGCGTGCCGTGGGAGTTTAGGGAAAGAACAAAAAAAAAACAAAAAAAAAACAAAAAAAAAAATTGAAAAAAAAAAATAA
>CABFWB010001492.1:146651-157026 GCA_902151455.1 Timema bartmani
GAAAGAACAAAAAAAAAACAAAAAAAAAACGAGAAAATAAATTGAAGAATAAAAATAAATCTTTGGAGATTTATGATAATTTTTCTTTTAATAACACAATATTTAGAATTTTGACTAAGGAACTTTTACACATAATCTTAACACTAATTATTTAAGTGATAAAGTCCCTCCTTAAGATAACTGATGGTTTGCCTTGACCATTTTAGCGCCTTTTTCAGTGTGCCGTGAGTTGGAAAAAAGATGAAAATCACTGCACGAGTGTAACTAATTGTGGGCAGCCCTGGCGGGTTGTAATACGCTATATATAGACCCAACAGTCCTTGTCGAGAGTTTCGGGCCTATCCCAGACTAGGTTAGTTTGTTGGCAGTCGGGACAAGAACCACCTCATAAAGACCCGGAGAACACAACCAGCGAGGAGGTGTGAGTGTTATCCAAAAGCGAAAAATAATAAAATAAATGGTACTGTGCACCGCACAGACTTTATCTCGCTTTTATCCTAAAATAGACATTTACTAAAAACTCGTAAGATTCGTGAAAAGAAATAATAGGTTTATAATAATTATTGTTGTAGAAACATTACATCAAAGATCATAAATTAAATAAAACACTGTTACTTACTCTATGGCATTAAGAACTAGGAACATTGTTACAGAAAAAATGAGAAAAGAGCATAAGAATCAAATTTGTTTTCAGATTTGAATTAAAAAGTGTATATATATTTTTTTATAACTTAGAAACTATTGGTTTTATAAACATATATTTCAAATACAAGATTTTTACATCTTTACAATGATAAGATATTTTGTATCTCAGATAGTTGCGGAGAAATTATTATAGTTGGAAAATTTATCTTATGTAAAGTACCCTCAAAGTCATTTTCATAAGAAAATTAGAATTTTCATCTTGTTTATAATGATAAACAATTTCCAGATATAAAATTTAATCAAAATCACTGGAGCAAATTTTGAGAAAGTTGATTTTGTCTCTTTCTGCCCTTCAATAATCTAGCCTTAATTTTAGGGTTAGATATCTAATTCCAAAACCTCTCGGGAGGGGGGGACCTTATGAAAACCCCAGATACTAAGTTTTAGCCCAATTGGTAAAATAGTTACGGCTCTAGTCCAAGGTACAGACAGACAGACGGCATCGTGAAAACAACATTTTTGGTTTCAGAGGATCATGAAACGTCGACATTTATCAAAATCTTGAGTTCTAATTTTTAGACGATCACAATACTCTCTCTCTATGAGATGTCGAGAGAAAGTAAAAACACAATCACAATGGCAATAATAGTAACGATATTATAATAAGTTCGGTCGTTCCTTTCCGGGTTAGCGGACGCTCACATTCTTTGTATCACCCTTTCATCACTGCCACAGGCCAATGTTCACAGGAAGGACAGAAGATTTACTAGACCCAGTCTCACGTGTTCATACGTCAAGTCATGTGCTGTCCAGCTGTCACTTTTGATGGATATTATAAATACATATAATAATAATAATAATAATAATAATAATAATAATAATAATAATAAATTATAATGTTATCAATGTTGACTGCAAATAGCTATGTTTGTATTTGAACGATATAAGGGAAAAAGGGGGAGAGTCCAATTTTAACTCGAGTTAGTGCTGCCATCTGTGAAACAATCATGATACCATTTTATTGCACTTTAGATTGTGGTTAAAAGAAGGCTCTGTTATAATTAAATTATTTTTTTCTAAAAAAATTTACTGGGATCCTTATGAGGTTTGAGATATAAAAGTTATGACTTTCCTCCTGTTTCCCTTGTAACCTTGATTTTATTTAAGGCCTTCTCTGTGGAAATTGGGGTGTATGGATCGTGATGATGTTGTGTAAAAACAGAGAGTGAGAGAGACAGAGTAAAAGGAAAGGAGAGGAGAGGGGTAGATCTAAATACCGCAAGGTGCCGCGAGATGTATCAAAACCTTTCGACTCGTAATCCAGGGTCAAGTCGGGGGTCAAACCGGATCTCAGGACACAGAGAGAGGTTAGTGTGTTTGACCGTGTGACGTCAAAGCCCTCTAAGACGGTTGTCGGTTTTAACGAGGAGTCGAGGGTACGGGGAGAAGGGGAGGTATTTGCTCGGTAACGATCGATCATCGTTTAATAATGATGCGGATTCTGTACGATCGTGTTTTAGGTTGAGTTTTGACGTTCAGGTTGTTTGAGATGTCAAGAAATACTCCCCCCCCCTCTCTTTCCCACCACCATACTCAACACTTTCTGTTAACCAGGAAATGTAAAAGTGGTTTCTTTATCTTTATTTCCCCACTCTGGTGATCACACTGTATAAGGTGTCAAACTATTAATAAGCAAACTTTCCTGTGATGTGGTGGCCCGGGGTTCGAAACTTTACAGGTTGAACTGAGGTCCATTTTCACCCCAAGGGATTTTTTTTTCATTCCTCCTTAACGTTAATGCGGGTACATTTTCTTTAAACTACCCTCCTAATTTCTTCCACTAAGAACTTTTTAAGCTGGCACTGCCGTAAAAACTTAACAAAATAAAAGCGAGATGTTCCTATATGCTCAAATTAGGCGCTAGTCATTTTTGGGTTGATCCGCCTTAAAACTTATAATACTCGTAGTTTAGGAAAAAAAAACACCTTATATAACTATTTCATCTAGTCTGTAAGTCGTACTTGTGTGGTAACGCAGCAGCTAACTAGAGGTTATCCGCTCATAATTTCTCGTTTAATATGTTGTGGAAACAATGATTGCAGATAGCATATTGTTGACTAATGGCCGATGAAAAGGGAGACATACATGTACTTGGCCGTCACGAGCATGTTTTTTTCGTATCAGCTGAAACAAGTCTGGTTACGTCGTACTTAGACTTTAATTAGGTTTAGCAACGTAAGGATGCGATGTTCTCTTACTGTCTTCAATTATTCTAGGGATATATAACTCATAAATTAACGTTAAGTGTCAATAAATTATATCATTAAATATCCCTTTCCAAAAGCGTCAATTTCTAGTGTCGATAATTTTAGTGAATTATTCGTTGTGCTATTTTGGAAAAGACACGTTTATAAAATGAATTAAGATGGAATAAAAAGGGCAAATTTTCGTATTTTTTTTAGCACCACGTCTTATTACTCCTTCGGGTTGCACGATTATGTTAGGGAGTATGAAGGTTGAATTTAGAGGAAGTGTACTCTCATTTTCGTGAAAGGAGAGTTTTTTTTAGGAAAAATCACCCGCAGTACACTCGGCCGGATTCAAACCCATATCTCCCCGTCTTTGGCAGTCTAGTCTATTGCAAGAGTGACGCCTTCAACCAGGGGCTCTGAACCTTTTTACTATTACAGCCCTCCCCAATGAATGGCCAAATATGTCCTCATATCTTCTTCAGCAGATTGTTATAATTATCATCACCACCATCACAGTCCTATTAGGTACCGGTATGACTTCAAAATAGCTAGGAACAGAACGGCTCCAAGAAAAATATCAGGATTCAATTATATTCATTTATAGAAAAGTTGTATATCACAAATTCACAATCCATGCTGATAACTTTACTTTTTTAATTTCTCAAAGATCGAATCCTTTACCCCCATTTGATTCTTCTACCCCCGGTTAAGATCCCTTACCATATACCGTTCAATAACCTAATCAGGTTGGCCGGGTTTAAAGAAGTGATTTTTAATTAATGGTTTTCCACGCACGCAAATGAGGATACACTTTTTCTACAAATTTATCTTCCCTTTCCATACCCCATCCGTCTAAGTATGTGTATATCCGGAATGGGGGTATAGGGGGGTGTTAAGACGTGGTGTGATCAATAAATGTATTGCAGTTCCACTCATTTCATGCCAATCAATGACGTATTCTATTACAAAGAGAAACAACTTATATACATTCTATGTGGAGAGATTTCTCTCTTAAGCACTGTTGTCTTTTCTCTCTTTCTTATTTATTTGTACCTGTCTTATATCTTTTCCTTGTTTTTTTTTATTACTTTTACCGATTTTTGCCTTTTATTGACGCTATGCAATCCAATCCCTTTGTATTTTTGGGAGTAAAAAAAACCCCAACAAACAACTTGCCAAATTGTCTTAGGTCCACGAAATCAGTGCTACCACCCCCAAGCCAGTACATTTACAAAAGTTCCAATTAAAGGGAAGTATTTCCCTCCTCGAAAGACGCCGTTTAGAAAACAGTTCCTCGTGTTCCGCGGACCGTGAAATGTCGGGCGATCGGAAGAAATGAAGTATTTGAAGGTATCACAATGAAGTGGCTTGTTTGCCACGGGAGAGAAATCTTTATAAACTGTACCCTTTTCCCTCCTACCGTGAAACTTTCCGTTTCATCTCATTAGGGGGTTTGGGCAGTGTGTCAGTCGCTTCTTGGTCTGCCAAGCTCTTGTTTTTTTTAGTTTCATCGTGCGCCAATTAGCTCTCATATGTGGCCATGTGTGGAGGATAACCAATCTCACTACTTATCTTCGAAACCCACTGATACATTTAATACGAGTATTATTCTGGCTTACGGAGAACCAAACGGGAATATGTTGAAATATGTCCATACAAACAATTATTATTGCTACAGTCCAATTTTCACAGGAAGGGCCTTATCTAACACCAAGATTTTTTTATTTTTCTAATTTATTTGAGATACTTTACATGCATTCTCTGAACCAACTGATTATATCAGCACACGAGAGTTTCTAAGTGCGAGAGCCAAAGAACCTGACAGTTTTGCTAGGAAAGGTATTTTCACATATCATCAGGGGTTCTTTTACACGCCACAATCGACATGGAACCAACGGCTTTGATTCCCCTTCGAAGGAAATTGTGCTACGGATGTCTATCACTCAAGAAAAATACGGCGCCCCCAGCTGGGTTTGAACTCATGAGCATCGAGTTCTGAGGCGAGTACTTTATCCCAAGACCACCAAGGTCAACCTAACTACTAGGAAAATTACTAAATACACTTTCATGTATGCATACGTCAAGTGATATTACATACAGCTGCCACTTTTGATAGATATTATCAATACTTATAAAATAATAATAGTAATTATAGTAGCGAAAGGTGACCTGGTGGTCTAGGGGTAAGATTTCAGACATCTGTGCTGAGGTCTGGGGTTCAATTCTCGGTCCCGGCACAGATTTATCTGATTGCCAAACCCTTCCTTCACCTCTGACAAGACGTGTATTAATAACAACTTGTGAATGTGAGGAGTGCCGGGCCTCCACCGTGGTTCGGATCCCACGTTAAACTGTAGGTCCTCCATTTCATCTCACAATCAGCCTACCATTACACATTAGCGTAAGTGCGTATAACCCGAACAGGTAGTAAGACACGGTGCTAATAATAATAATAATAATAATAATAATAATAATAATAATAATAATAATAATAGTAATAATAGTAATAATAGTAATAATAGTAATAATAGTAATAATAATAATAGTAATAATAGTAATAATAATAATAATAATAGCGAAGCCCTTTTCGGTGGTCGAATGATCTAAGGTAAATTTTTAAAGCGCCCGAGGAACACAATTGAATCCACGAGTCTAGTGGCCGGGCCGCCCGCTACATAATGGGCTAAGCAGGGGTGGAAGGAAATATTACTCACGCGGATAACCAAGTTATTATTTAAATAGAGCGCAATCAAGTTTATTACTGAATGAACATCAATTGGAGCGTTCATGGTCCCCCCCTCAAGTCAAAACATTCAGTTTATCGGCTAAATACATAATTTTTACTACAGTGTATTATTTTTCAAAGAAAATTCGTGGGACACCAATTGGAAGATATTGGCCTAAGGCGTCACTCTCGCAAATGACTGGACTGCCGTTGACGGGATTCCGGGGTTTGAATCCCATTTGGGTGTACTTAGAGTGGTTTTTCCTAAATCATTCCACTCTCCCTCCACAATCATGTGGGTACACTTCTTCTAAATTCAACCTTTCTCATCCATCACACATCAACTTAGTTAGTATCTTGAGTGTAAGGAAGGGGGAGGGAGGGGATTTATGGAGTTCAAACCCCCCCACCCCGAAATCATCCCAAGTTCTTAATACGAAGCTTAACCCGCTTCTGTCGTGTAGTTAACTAGCGTGCTAGTTTCGTGTTGAATTAGACTGCTGAGGATGGGGTGATCGAGGTTAGAATCTCGGTCGGGTGAACTGGGGGAGCTCCTAAATGTGTTTCCACTTTCCCTTCACGCAAATGCGGGGTCACTTCCTCTAAACTCAAATTTACCAATTCCTAGCCCCTTAGCGTAATTAGTACTAAGACGTATAGCCCAAATGGGTAGCAAGATGCGGTACAAAACAATATGAAGCTTAAAGATGGTCTTGTATCAAACTTCAAATAACTTATAGAGGCATTCACTTTTAAAAAATCAGCTGTCAAGGCCACTCCAAATAGTTTATATATGAATATAGTATCTTTTTTAGAGCCAAGAGAAGACCACTCTAATTAAATTCTAAAAAGCATTCATTTTTCAAAAAAGGTTTTTGGGAAGAACATTTTCAATAGCCTAGTAATAAATAGCAAGGTATCTAATTTAAAAAAATCCAGGCAAGGATGATCACAAGTAACTTCTAGAGGCACTCAATTTTTAAAATTTTCTGGGGAGGGGAGGACCACTTTAAATCTAGATAAACTAAATTATACATATAAAAAATCTGTTGATCACTTTTTAAAATAGCGTTTAGAAGTATCAACATTTTTAAAAAAATTTCCAAAAGAGGACTACTCCTAATGTCCTTTAGGAGTATCCAAACTTCAAAAAAATTCATGGGAAATCTCCAAATGAGGAACAATACAAATAGATTTTAAGAGCATCTAATGTTTTAATGTGGAAAAGATCTAATAACTGTTTTGGTACTTGCCCCCCCTTCACCCTCCCCTATGGCAAAAATAAAGTTACACCATTACTGTATAAAGTAACATTGTTCTTATTTCTTAAGGTTTGATATTAAGTCTTAGCATAATGTTATAAAATTACGATTTTGGACAACCCCCTCCCCAAATTAAATTCTCCGTGCGCCTATAATTAGTACATATGCATATAATATGAACGGGTAGTAAGACGCGGTGATACAAAAAAAAAAGTGAAACGTTATTAATGTTGACAGAAACATTTACGTATGTATTTTCTAAAATGTTCTTCGTATGAACATTGGACTGTACAATATAAAATGTATATTATTATTTAAGGCCCTTGTTTCATTCAACAGCCGCCATACTGCGAGGGAGTGAAAGTGGTGCATATCATATCTGAGACAGTTCCTCACCCCACACTCACACACTCACACACGTGGTTCCAGGACACGGATTAATATTCTCCACGATCACGAAGTTCACAACATGTGGAATATTATCACAAGGGACTGCCCGGGCCCGTCTCACATGACCGCGCACTAAACTTCCTGCAACACTTCTTTAAGGGGAAAATAACCTTCCAATGGGTCTCGCAATCATCTGCACGTGGTTGTATGGACATCCGTCATGGGCAGAGATGGCTATTTTCCCTATACTAATAAATCGATATATTGCAAGTTATAGCTAGAAATATATGATATATTGATCAAATTTTATTGATAGATCAGTTGTTTCCGATGTATTTTATTGATCGCATTGGTCTGGGTGAACTGTAAAGGTGATACTAATTAAGTGTAGGTGACCTGGTGGTCTAGGGGTAAGGTGTAAGACTTCTGTGTTGGGGGTCCGGGGTTCAATCCTTGGTCCCGGCACAGATTTATCTGATTGCCAAACCCTTATTTCACCTCTGACAAGACGTATATTAATCACAACTTGTGAATGTGTGGAATGCCAGGCCTCCACCGTGGTTCGGATCCCACAGTTAAACTGTAGCTCCTCTATTTCATCTCACAATCAGCCTACCATTACACATTAGCGTAAGTGTGTATAACCCGAACGGGTAGTAAGACGCAGTGCTAATAATAATAACCTAACGTAAGCCTAATTAATCAAACCCTGGTGACCGCTGGGACCATTCCTCTTAAGGGAAAAATACCCAAGGTAGCATACGAGAATCAAACCTGGGAACCCTAGGTTCGTAGCCAGGTGCACTGACCACTACTCCATGGAGCCGGGTACAAGGGCACATAGACGGTGATCCGACAGTCGTGTCCGCGTACCTTGTTGCGTTCTACTGCACCCGCCCTTCTGCCTCATGGTCGAACGCTGCATGCAGTATTTGCCCGCATGTACATTAGTTGAAAAACAAACACAGACTCGTTCCTCATGGTCGCTAAGTTCCTGGGACATTGTATAGAATTCTCCCTGGCCTCTCGAAAAAATGTTGGTATCATTTACCCATATTCTTTGGGGTTTTTTTCTGGAAAAAGAAAAAGTAATTTTCTTCGCATCTCAACAACTTATATAAAAAAAAGACTGCATATAAAAAGCATGTTCACATTTACCTTTGCCTTTTTTCATTTACATCAGATAGTAACGCTAACAATAATACTTCTACGTCGTATACTACGTCCATTGTTATGTAAATAAAATATAATACACGTTTACAAGTGGTCTGCAGGTGCAGAACGCGTGAATGTGAGCACTTGTAGTTCGCCACCGTCACCGCCACCACACCTGATACTGCCCTGGGTTGCGCTCTGCTTAAGATGGCCGTTGTTATGTAATACTATTCTTTGCCTCTTATAACTTTTTGATGTTTTATTTATTTGTTGAAAATGGCAGGCAAGTTTAATAAAAATAGACAAAAAGTCATTCAATATATTTTGATTCACAAGCCCTAAAGCCGATAAATGAAATACATCAACAAATTGATCATTAGATATAAGCTATTAAAGACTACGTCGATGGTGTAAGGACGAGGAGGTTAATTATAGGGAGTGCAACCACATTTGCATGAAGCAGAGATAGGAAAAAACACACACACTGACTAATAACATGTGGAAAACCATCCCCCAGTGTAACCGGACGAGATTCGAACCTAAACCTATTCGTTATCGGCAATCCAGTACATCTCAAGAGTGACGTCTTAGACAACATGTCCACCGTTGTGTTTTTAACTTCTAGAAACGCGCATTAACGCTCTCTACCTTAACACAGACTTGTGCGTCTAAGCTGATAATGACATGTTCAACTTTCAAAGAAGTTTTTGAAAATTCTCCATCGATTTCTATTCAGTTAATTACCTGGAAACTGTGAAATCTAAATAACTCGGCGGTGGAGCGAAAACTAACCAACGTGGTAAGAGTTACCTGCATTCGAATGACTGGTAACCCCCTCTCTCCTTTCTTCACCCAGCAAGAGAAATATCTTAAACCTGCGCAGCAATTATGCAGTCAGATACCAGAAACCGATAAAGAAAAAAGATGACGTCTTTGAGAACTTGAATGTTAGTCGTGTTTGCTTTCCAAATAGCAGCGTTGGGCCAGGGATCATTCAGTTGCTTGCGAGTTGCGATTTCTGGAAGGATATTCTCAAACTATCATATGTTATGAAACTCGCAAAATTATTCCGACAGTGATGATACCTTTAATTAACACGAGACAAAAAAATAATAAAAGAGCATGCCTGATTTGTTGCTTGTTTTTTGTTTAACTACATTATCTTAGAAAAATCCTTGTTTGGATTATCCAAATGAGATGATTTTCAATATGGTTCTATTCTGATAATAGGTGAAGTGAATTCAAAGATATTGGTTTCGATTTATTGCACTTTACGGCTTGTAGCCATGCATCGGGTATAGATCAACGGAGAAACACGTGGAATAAATTTATTTTATGTTTTTTTACTTCAAGCTGAAATTCAATCGCTGATTAGTTTTATTGTATATGTAGATCTCAGCTTTTTCTTTCATAAAATATAGACTTGTATATGGGTTGCGACATAAACGTCCGCGGCTGAGCTCATTTTATTGATGCACATCGTCAAAAGTGTACTTGGTGAGAATGGAGCTATACTGAGACGCTGAGCCCTACGTCTTACTACCCGTTCGGGTTATACGTTTAAGTAATAATTACGCCAGTGGTTTTAGGGATTAAGAAGATTGAGAGGAAATGTACCCTTATTTGCGTGGAGGAAGAGTGGAAAACCATTTTGTGAAAACCACCCTCATTACACCCGACTGAAATTCGAACCTTGATTTCCCCATCATCGGCAATCTAGTCTACTGTGAGAGTAGGAGACGAGGTGTTATGGGTGTGTAGTGCCGCTAATTTAATCAACATAACTATAAAGTCATTAATCTTTATTAATTCCGCTGTTTAAGCCCTGAACAAACAACGATAATCTTCAACTTTCAACTACGTTGATAAGAAATATCTCGAGAATAGAGGCTCTGGGCTGAGCCATGGGTGTCCCTAAGAAATATCTCGAGAATAGAGGCTCTGGG